>SJYQ01008431.1:0-19886 GCA_006410935.1 Redunca redunca
TAGATAAAGGACAGAAATTGTATGGACCTAACAGAAGCAGAAGATATTAAGAAGAGGTAGCAAGAATACACAGAAGAATTATACAAAAAAGATCTTCACGACCCAGATAATCACGATGGTGTGATCACTCATCTAGAGCCAGACATCCTGGAATGTGAAGTCAAGTGGGCCTTAGAAAGCATCACTAAAAACAAAGCTAGTGGACATGCTGGAATTCCAGTTGAGCTGTTTCAAACCCTGAAAGATGTTGCTGTGAAAGTGCTGCACTCAATATGCCAGCAAATTTGGAAAACTCAGCAGTGGTCACAGGACTGGAAAAGGTCAGTTTTCATTCCAATCCCAAAGAAAGGCAATGCCAAAGAATGCTCAAACTACCGCAAAATTGCACTCATCTCACATGCTAGTAAAGTCATGCTCAAAATTCTCCAAGCCAGGCTTCAGCAATACGTGAACTGTGAACTTCCTGATGTTCAAGCTGGTTTTAGAAAAGGCAGATGAACCAGAGATCAAATTGCCAACATCTGCTGGATCATGGACAAAGCAAGAGAGTTCCAGAAAAACATCTATTTCTGCTTTATTGACTATGTCAAAACCTTTGACTGTGTGGATCACAATAAACTGTAAAATTCTGAGAGAGATGGGAATACCAGACCACCTGACCTGCCTTTTGAGAAATCTATATGTAGGTCAGAAAACAACAGTTAGAACTGGACATGGAACAACAGACTGTTTTCAAATAGGAAAAGGAGTATGTCAAGGATGTATATTGTCACCCTGCTTATTTAACTTGTAGGTAGAGTACATCATGAGAAACGTTGGACTGGAAGAAACACAAGCTGGAATCAAGATTGCTGGGAGAAATATCAATAACCTTAGATATGCAGATGACACCACCCTTATGGCTGAAAGTGAAGAGGAGCTAAAGAGCCTCTTGATGAAAGTGAAAGTGGAGAGTGAAAAAGTTGACTTAAAGCTCAACATTCAGGAAATGAAGATCATGGCATCCGGTCCCATCACTTCATGGGAAATTGCCGGAAGCCAGAATGAGGAATCCCACCTGTGACAAGGTCATGTGGCAGAGATCTGATGGGAAAGGCAAGTCAAATCTCAGGGCTTCCCCCTGGTATTTCCTGAGCATGTACCCCGAAAAACCAAAGTCTGCCGGCCTTTGTACTCTGCTTTTCCACTCTTCTGACACACTCTGGAAAAAGTCATCTCAAGGCTTAGTCTTCTGCATTTGAAAGGGTTTTTCAATCCAAAAACCCCACTGGTGGCTTTCTAGCCTGCCTGCAGGACTCGTAGAGCTGCACATGTGTTTGAGGCCTCCCGACTGCAGGAGGCACAGGAAGCTTAAAACATCCTAGGAATGTAGGGGCTTCCAAGGAGTCAAAATCTTTAGAATAGGACGAATTAAAGGTTTCATTTCTTGAGCCAATACTTGCTGCCAAATTTTCATATCTTTTATTTGTAGATGTAGTTGGTATATAGAAAAATAGGTAGTGGACCTGGTATTAGCAACATTAGATCTTTGAGTTAAGTACTTTCTTTGTTATAACCCACTGCACCTTTGTTCTACAGGAATGTAACTTTATTTAGTACTTTAAGGGTGATGCAGAGTAAAGAAAAAACACTTCTAGGGAAAAGGAGTTTTCTGGACAATTATCCAGGAGGAGAGCCATAAAAATGTTAACAGGCCTCTTGGCCCTAAGATAATGTAAACCACCTGAGACCTTTTGTATACAGGAGGATATGCAAAAAGAAAGCCTGGTCTCAATGAGGGTCAGGACTGCTGCCCCTGCATAACTCTGCATATTCCATTATTTCTTTATGTACAACTTGGGGTATATAAGCTGATTTTGAAAAATAAAGTTTTTGGAGTCTTGCACTGATGCTGGGCTTCCCCATGTCGTTCTTTTCTCCCCTTTTTTGGCTGAATTCCCATCTGTAGCGGGAAAGCTCACCACATCTACTTACTTGCCCTGGCTGCTAAGACCCACGCGAAAGGGAGCCTAAGGCAGGGCACCCTTCTATATTCAAGTGGGTGCTGGTGGCCTAACGTAGATGGTGCAAACCTTCTGTCTCAAGGTTTTGTTGGTTTTCCCCATAAACCAAGTTATTCAGCCTCTTTTTCTCCACCTAAATTTCCTGCTATACTATTTCTTCCTAATCTAATCTTATATCACTAAATAAATAAGTTTTTCCTCGCTTATCTGTCTCCCCTTTTAATCACCCTGGATCCACCGGGGCTGGACCCCGGCAGAAAATAGATGGGAAAACAGTGAAAACAGTGTCTGACTTTATTTTTTGGGGCTCCAAACTCACTTCAGATATTGATTGCAGCCCTAAAATTAAAAGACGCTTACTCCTTGGAAGAAAAATTATGAGCAACCTAGATAGCATATTCAAAAGCAGAGACACTACTTTGCCGACTAAAGTCCATCTAGTCAAGGCTATGGTTTTTCCTGTGGTCATGTATGGATGTTAGAGTTGGACTGTGAAGAAGGCTGAGCACCAAAGAATTGATGCTTTTGAACTGTGCTGTTGGAGAAGGTTCTTGAGAGTCCCTCGGACTGCAAGGAGATCCAACTAATCCATTCTGAAGATCAGCCCTGGGATTTCTTTGGAAGGAATGATGCTAAAGGTGAAACTCCAGTACTTTTGCCAAATGTTGAAGTGAAGTGAAGTGAAGTGAGCTCGCTCAGTCGTGTCTGACTCTTTGCGACCCCATGGACTGTAGCCCAGCAGGCTCCTCCATCCATGGGATTCTCCAGGCAAGAATAATGGAGTGGGTTGCTGAAGTGTTGATTCATTGGAAAAGACTCTGATGCTGGGAGGGATTGGGGGAAGGAGGAGAAGGGGATGACAGAGGATGATATGGCTGGATGGCATCACTGACTCGATGGACGTGAGTCTGAGTGAACTCCGGGAGTTGGTGATGGACAGGGAGGCCTGGCGTGCTGCGATTCATGGGGTCGCAGATTCGGGCACGACTGAGCAACTGAACTGAACCGAACTGAAGAATAACTAGACAAAAGATAAGTAAACAAATAGAGGACTTGAATCACACAACTAGATATAACAGACATAGACAGGGTAGTCTATCTGTTGGGAAGGAAGATCCAAACTACCAGTCCAAAGTGTGGTTTCCCATGATATGAAGGATGGCAAAATTCATAATGCCAGCCATCAGAAGTATTTGGTGACAGACATAAGTGAGCATACTCTTAAAGGTTTGGAGTTTTCAAGAAAGACTCAACTCACAAGTCACTGGTAGAGCAATGCTTTACATAAGAAAGGAAATGAGATATAACAAAATCAGTATCTATAGTGTGTGCAGAACTCCCATGGCCAGCAGGCCCCTCCCCATAGATGATTTGGGGTGATGAATAGCATGCATCCCCCCTTATGATGCAGGTGAAGATCCTGTTCCCTTTCTGCAGGGACAGATATACTGGTGGAACTGGCCAAATGCCCTATAGTGCACACTGTCAAGCAAAACAAAGAAGTTCACTGTACTCAGAACAGGGGAAAGGTTTCTCCTAAGAAGGAAGAAGAATCTGTTGCTAAGCAGTAAAGGCATACTCAGCTTTCCTAAAGTGGACTGTTCTAAACTTGGTGGATTTTTTCGGTTTAGTTTGGTTTGGTTTTACATACATAATACACACACTTTTAGTTTTCTATCCTCAGTTTTGTTCATTTATTCAAGATCCCCGTGGATATCAAAATTTTCTAAAGCTCAAGTCCCTTATAGTCAGCCCTCCTTATCTGTGAGTTCTGTGTCTGCAGATACAGGGGGCCTGCTGTATAAAAGTTGGGCCCTATCAATTTCCTACATAGACCTACATATAAAATCCATGCTTTCATAATTAATAATTTCACACACACATATATCTTTGAATTTGTGGTTCTGTATGCTCAAAGCTTACATTTATGAATACTTTCTGCTCTTGCTGCTAAGTTACTTCAGCTGTGTCCGACTCTCTGTGACCCTATGGACTGCAAACCCCCAGGCTCCTCTGTCCATGGGGATTTTGCAGGCAAGAATACTGGAGAGGGTTACCATGGCCTCTTCCAAGGAGTACTCTCTAGGCCTATTTAATTTTTAGATAATTTTACCAGAAGAGTAATTTTTGCACATTTTCAGTTTTGAGGTAAATTTCTAAAATCAATAAAGATATTGTTAACATACTAGATTTTCAACATTTTCAACACTGCATGGAGAGTGAATGTTTAATTTATACAGATTTTGTTTGTTTGTTTGTTTCACCTTTTATTTTTATTACTTTACAATATTGTATTGGTTTTGCCATACATCAACATGAATCCACCACAGGTAAACATGTGTCCCCCATCCTGAACCCCCTCCATCCTCCCTCCCTGTACCATCTCTCTGGGTCCTCTCAATGCGCCTGCCCCAAGCATCCAGTATCATGCATCAAACCTGGACTGGTGATACAGATTTTATGTTTCAGATTTGATTTTTAATTAGAGAAGGGCTGCCAAGGTAAGGTATTTGAGAATCTAAATAAAACTCATTTAAAATTTTTTTCTTATATTGGAATATAGGAGTTGTTGTTCCTTCCCAAACATGCTCAATTGCAGAAGAACTTTACACCTTCCAAGCTAAACTCTAGATGAGATTTTTAACTGTTCTCATTATTTAAGTGAGCACATGGAATCTTTAAGTTAAACTTATCTTTGATTTCTTATTTATGAAAATGAGAATTAAGATACTAAATTTATGGTAAAATTATTAGATAAGTAAGCACTACATGCATAATGCATTTATTATATAATAGGTACTCAATAAAATAATTTTTGTTACTTTTCTATTCATTCTATCCATTCATTCCTGAGTCTGATAATTGATACATTTCCAAAGCCTGAGCCAAGTGAATTTTAATCTCTTCCCTCAATGTTCACATTCTGTTTTAAATGATGTAATTATAAATATCATCTTTATTCATGATTTATATTAATTTTATTTTGGTCTTGAAATCTTGCCTGAAAGCACAGTCCACTTAATATTACAGAAAGTATTTACTGAACTTATAGTGCTTGGGACCTGCAAGTCACATGTCCAAAGATTGATTATGTATTAAGTTAACCAAATGGAGTCTCTGGAAACTACACTACCAGGTAGCTCATAATAAATATCTCGATAGCCTCAAATTTTCAGTTTCCGTGTTCTTCCATTTCTCTGACAAGAGATAATAGTAAGCTATAGAACTATGTCCACTGAGTTGAAAGAAAATTTTGCTGTCTACACAGGAAAATCTTGAAATTCAATATTTTCAAATAAAAAAAAAATATTTGAACTTCAACCTGGTTCTTTCTTAAATGGAAAGAATGAAGGCAACTTATTCAGGATTTGAAAGAAGCTGTGCTTTAGATTGATGCGCTTTTGATAGGAAACACTTTCTGCTTCCTATCAAATTATCAGATTTTCAAACACAGGTAACCCTTGAACCTAGAATCTGTTTAGATGTTCAATTTTTATATTTATTTATATGATTAATGTGTATACCTTTTACCTTACTAATTTAAACCATAATTACCAAGTTTCTAAAAAGGCTAATATTAAGAGAAGAAAAAAAAACAAAACAACTTATAGCTTTTCCAGTAAAGGTGATCTAAAATCACATTCTAACAGACCATAAATAATTACAAATATAATTATGTTGTAGTTATTTCTATCTCCTACATTTGTAATTATTTCACCCAGGTGCTTTGTATTTGTTAATCTTAACTGTGCATGTTTATTTTTAAATGACATGATAGAGGCAAGTCCTCATTAGCACCCTTGAACTTATTTTTAAAATATTGATAGTTGTAGCTGAGAATTATGTTTCTAAATATAAGCAATTATTTGTACCATTTGACTGAGATAGGTGGAGTCAATTCTTCTGGTATAAATTATATAAAAAAAAGATGAAACTTTCAGAAATAAAATATCTATACATTTCTATACTGGATATATAATCAAGTGTTTCATTATAGTTAAAAAAATAAAAGAAGTCATATTGTGTTTTTTTTTTTTTCAGTAGACTATCTCAGATGCATTCATATATATATTTATTATAATTCAGAAGATTCATGTCTCTGATAAACCTCCTCTGGAGTCTATTTCTGCTCTTTTTCTATGGCAATGGAGAGTGGATCATTTGGCCAATTAAAATATTTATCAAGTATTGTTCTTCAGTTCAGTTCAGTCACTCAGTCGTGTTTGACCATTTGCGACCCCATGAAATGCAACACATCAGGCCTCCCTATCCATCACCAACTCCTGGAGTCCATCCAAACCCATGTCCATTGAGTCAGTGATGCCATCGAACCATCTCATCCTCTGCCGTCCCCTTCTCTTCCTGCCCTCAATCTTTCCCTGCACCAGAGTCTTTTCCAATGATTCAGCTCTTCGTATCAGGTGGCCAAAGTATTGGAGCTTCAGCTTCAACATCAGTCCTTCCAATGAACACCCAGGACTGATCTTTAGGATGCACTGGTTGGAACTCCTTGCAGTCCAAGGGCCTCTCAAGAGTCTTCTCCAGCACCACAGTTCAAAAGCATCAGTTCTTTGGCGCTCAGCTTTCTTTATAGTTCCACCCTCCCATCCGTACATGACCACTGGAAAAAACATAGCCTTGACTAGATGGACCTTTGTTGGCAAAGTAATGTCTCTGTTTTTTAATATGCTGTCTATGTTGGTTGCTCCTTTCAAGAAGTAAGCCTCTTTTAATTTCATGGCTGCAATCACCATCTACAGTGATTTTGGAGCCCATAAAAATAAAGGCAGCCACTGTTTCCACGGTTTCCCCATCTATTTGCCATGAAATATTGTTCTTAGGTCAATTCAATAAGCCTGGAGGAATAAGTAGGTTGTTTGCCTCATTAACATCAGATACTATACCTTAGAGTTTTCATTCAAAGTGAAAGTGACAGAGCACCAGCCCCAAGCATCCAGTATCACGCATCGAACCTGAGGAGGGTTCAGGATTGGGAACACGTATATACTTGTGGCGGATTCATGTTGATGTATGGCAAAACCAATACAATATTGTAAAGTAATTAGCTTCTGATTAAAATAAATGAATTTATATTAAAAAAAAAAGAATTTCTACACATTAAAAAAAAGAGAAAGTGAAAGTGAAGTCGCTCAGTTGTGTCTGACTCTTTGCAACCCCATGGACTGTAGCCTAACAGGCTCCTCCATCCATGGGATTTTCCAGGCAAGAATACTGGAATGGGTTGTCATTTCCTTTTCCAGGAGATCCTCCCAAACTAGGGATTGAACCCCGGTCTCTTGCATTGTAGGCACATGCTTTATTATCTGAGCCACAAGGGAAGTCCTAGAGTTTTCATTGTACCTTATTAAGTCCAGTTTACAGGCCCAGATTCTGCTCAATTAAATTTACTTGGCAACTGAAGTAAAAATATCTCACTAGCTGATGGCTGAAATTGCCCTTAGGTGTTTGGTAGCTTCATTCCTCTTAGAAGGAATCGCCAACACTTATTATATCCTTTGCAATTAATTATCCTGATCAATGCTATATTATTTTCATGTTTCATTTGCTAGACCTTTTTTGAACTAAAATCACAGCAGTTTCAAGCAAAAAGAGATTTTACAAATGATAAAACTACAGAATCAGGAAGGTTAAGTGTCTTTTCTTTCATTCATTCTTCTGAAACTAGTTTTTATTTCATTTTAAACTTGAATGTTTCTTAAGGATAATTATAAATATGCCTTATTTGCTAGTTCTTCTAACCTAAACCAGACCCATTTTCTAGATGAGTGTGCTCTACAGTCTTGATTTTGTAGTTCAAAATATATTGAAGGAGAAAGCCATCTAAATAACAAAGTCAATCAACCTACCAATAAACACTTGTTGAGGACTTTTCAAATGGTATGAAATAATTGGTGCCCTGGCACAGACCAAAGTTTGATAACCTCAAAAATTAATGCTTTAAAATCTGTTCTATATCGTACGGCCACATGTCATTATTAGAACCACAATGAAGAATTCTCGTTTACAATATATTTATTTGTTACCTAATGTTAGTTATTGACTGATTTCAAGAAAAGGCATTAATTCTGCTGTCATTTCTGTATTGTCTTATGTAATGCCTTTTGCATGCGACATGAAAATTGTCTTTAAATGTAAAGGCTTTAAATCCAGAAACAAAATTATTTTTAGAGTCTAAGTTTCCACAATCAAGTTAAAACATATGTTGCTGCTTTATTATTAAATGAAAAGAAATGGGGTTAAAAGTTATATTTTAGATCTTAACATCATAACAATCATTTTTGTTTTAATGATCATTTTGGTTCATGGTTCTATTTTTTAATCTATTATTATCTATAGACTTATTTTCACCCCCCCCAAAAAAAAAATCACATGCACAAGTACACATACAATTACTGGGGATTTAAAGATGCCAAAAATATATAACCTTATCTCAGTTAATAATAACTGCCTGAATTAAATTCAAAGATGAAAATGTCATCTTTTACTTAGGAAAAAGAATGATATTCATTTTAAACACCTTAAATTTAACCTTTGTTTAAATGAACAATCAACAGCTATAGTTGACTGATAGCACTTTAACATTTCTAATAATACCATTTCACACAACAACAAAAAATCTTCTTAACCTGTCACTGTTCAAAGCCAAAACATAGTTATATAGATGCTCAGTAGTATTTGAAGTCTGTGTACAATTAAGAGTAAATTTTGTAACATGAAATGTAATTCTTCTCTCAAATAAGAATGTTATGTTACTCAAAATCCACATTACTGATATTTGCTGATAAATACTTTTATCATTTGAGTGGCAAATATAATGTATGTGGATTTAATCTAACTAATGATTTACTTTAAGCTGTTCAGTTAGGGTATAAGAAAGGAACAGCTGGCTCTCAGAGGTGTTTACTGTGACTTTAATAGACAACAGCAGCTACAGAATGCAGAGTCTTAATGAAGGAGAGGCTCTAAACTGCCTGTGGACAGAATTACAAATGTTTCAGGAATGTCACAGTAATTTGTTTTCTTCTAAAGGTAACCAAATAAATCAGAGATTCCATTGCCTAAAAGAGGTGAAGTCCACAAGATGTGAATGTTAACAAATTCTTCAGGCTCTTCAAACTAGTGTTTCATTTATTCTTTATATTTTTCACTCTTTAAGTGCTATATTATTAGCATGGAGCTTGCTTGACAAGATGAAGTTCAGTGTTGTGGGACTCAATCAATTTGAAATTCATGTACCACTGTTTCCCCTGACATTTTACCATGGGAGATCCCAGGCATATACCAAGTTTCCATAATAAATACAGGAGGATAGTCAGAGGGGTATGAACTGATACATAAGAGATTGTGAGTCTATGTAATTTGTCAATTGATATGTGGCATTAGACTTTAGCTGGAAATGGGCTGAGTATTTCAAAAGTGAAAGTGAAGTATCTAAGATATTTAGTGTCAGAAGAAAAATGCATGTGTGATACAAATTAGAAAGCAGTGAACGGCTGCAACAGAAATATGTAATAAAATATGGTTTGCACAGAGCAGTTGTGTAAGTTTAAATTAAGTAGAATCCAAAATAGAACAAATTCTCCAGATTATTTTCTTTTTATTTGTTTCAACCTTATTCTACAGACCATGTTCAGCAAACTATGGTCTATGGACCAAGTCTAGCATATTAAAAGTTTATTGCAAATACAATTTTATTGAAACACAGTGACAGTCATTCATTTGTGTATTGTCTATGGTTGATTTAGCACTGCATCTGCAGAGCTGAGTAGTTGTTATGGAGACTATAAGGCCTATAAAATCTAAAATACTCATTATCTCATCTTTTGCAAAAATATTTTGCCAACTCCATGCTGAATGTATGAAAATCCTTGAAGGTTAAGTACTAGTATAAGTTGTTTGCCTTTTTTAATGTTCAAAGTCTCCTTTCCAGTGATGTAGTCTCTAAGACAAGCTAGAAAAAGGTTTATTTTTGCCTTGTGTGTGTGTGTGAGTGTGCATGCTCAGTTGCTCAGTGTGTCTGCCTCTTTGCAATCCCATGGACCATAGCCCACCAGATTCCTCTGTCCATGAAATTTTTCAGAGGAAAATACTGAAGTGGGTTGCCATTTACTACTCCAGGGGCTCTTTCTGACCCAGTTTGCCATAGACATCTTTAATACAATAGGTAATAAACTCATTATTATATTAGTGCTTAATTAGGACAGGGGCTTCCCAAGTGGTGCTAGTCGTAAAGGACCTGCCTGACAATGTAGGAGACATAAGAGATGTAGGTTTATCCCTGGGTCCAGAAGATCCCCTGGAGGAGGGAATGGCAACCCACTCCAGTATTGTTGACTGGAAAATCCCATGGACAGAAGAGCATAGCAGGCTATAGTCCGTAAGGTGGTACAGAGTTGGACACAACAGAAGTGACTTAGCAATTAGCACAGAACTATTTAAAATATTAGAGGTCTAAAGATTTTATGATAGAAATCAGGACTTACATGAATGTGATTGGGACTGACTAAATGAAATAAGATAAATAAGAACTGGGAGATAAGGTAAAATTATTGTCAATAATTGTCTTAGTCATTGAAACAGTTGCACTGATTTCAGCTTTAAGGAAAATCTTAGAAGCTGTGCACGTCTACCTTTCAAAGTGAGACCATGAAAGAAAATCTGGTGGAGAGATCTGGAATTATCTACTTTTGAAGCAATTTCAGTGAAAAGACTGGCAGCTTACTTGATCCACAATTAACTGCTGGGGCCAGTAGTTTGAAATATCACCTGGATTCTGGACTCCAGAATCTAGCTATGTCTAGCTCTGATGTGGTCCTAAAACCTTTAAAAAGTTATGTTTCTTTATTTCCAACATTTGACTCCTATCCATTTTCCTGTTTTGTTTAACTCTAAGGAATATATATGAAAGAGGAAAATAGAAAATGTAGTTTCCAGTTTTAACTAAGTTGACAAATATCTATTATGCTAACAGATTCTGTGAGCCAGAAATTTTGACGGGACAGAGTAGGGGGATTTGTCTTCGTACTACTTGGCATCTTCTGTGGAGGTTTGAAAGCCAGGAGATGGAATCATCTCCAAATATATTCGTTTACAAGCCTGGTAATTGGTGATGAGAAAGCTCAAAGAGCTAAGGACCGGTACAGTTGAATTTCTTTTGGAATATTTACTTTATGTGGTGTCTACATGTGATCTCATTAGCACAGAAACTTCAAAGTATTTGGACTTTTTTACATGCCCACACAGGTCCCCCAAGGCATCTCATTAGAGAGTGAGAAGTAAGGTGGAAACTCTATCCTTTTTAAGACTAAGCCTCAGAGTTGACTTAGCGTCATTACAATATCCTCTACTTAAATGGATACTCCAAAGTTTCTGTTGATATTTAAGGAAAGCAAATGAAGAGAAGGAAACAGAAGAGTATAGCAGGCTCTTACATTGTTGGAAGCACACATAGTTCATCAATCAGCTTTAGGAAATAAAATCTGCCGCACTTAAATTTTGTCATTCTTTTTCTGATTTCCTACAAGTCCATTTAAAAATACATTTTTACTATTTATAAATTTATAAATTTACAATTTATAAATCATTTGATACTAGCAGTCAAAATATATATCCCTCATGGGAGATCTCAAATTAATTTAAAATTTTATTATTGTTTCTTCTTTGAATCATGAGGTATTTACAGATATAAATATTGAGAATTGTCATTTCTTTATAGCATAGTTTACAGTACTTAAAATTTTTATTGCTATAGTTTAACTCAAGTGTTAATTATGAAGATGTTTCAGTCAGTTCACTTCAGTCGCTCAGTCATGTCCGACTCTTTGTGACCCCATGAACAACAGCACGCCAGGCCTCACTGTCCATCACCAACTCCCAGAGTTCCCCCAAATGCATGTCCATTGAGTCAGTGATGCCATCGAACCATCTCATCCTCTGTCGTTCACTTTTCCTTGTGTCCACAATCTTTCCCAGCATCAGGGTCCTTGACAATAAGTCAGCTATTCCCATCAGGGAGCCAAAGTATTGGAGTTACAGCTTCAACATCAGTCCTTCCGATGAACACCCAGGATTGATCTCCTTTAGGATGGACTGGTTGGATTTCCTGGCAGTCCAAGGGACTCTGCGACACCACAGTTCAAAAGCATCAATTCTTTGGCGCTCAGCTTTCTGTATAGTCCAACTCTCACATCCATACATGACCATAAAATCATAGCCTTGAATAGATGGACCTTTGTTGGAAAAGTAATGTCTCTGCTTTTTATATGCTGTCTAGGTTGGTCATAAATTTTCTTCCAAGGAGTAAGCATCTTTTAATTTCATGGCTGCAATCACTACCTACAGTAAGTTTGGAGCCCAGAAAAAAAAAGTCAGCAATTGTTTCCACTGTTTTCCCATCTCTTTGCCATGATGTAATGGGACCAGATGGCATGAGCTTAGTTTTCTAAATGTTGAGCTTTAAGCCAAATTCTTCACTCTCTTCTTTCACTTTCATCAAGATTCTGCTTAATTCTTCTTCACTTTCTGCGATAAGGGTGGTATCATCTGCATATCTGAGGTTATTGATATTTCTCCCAGCAATCTTGATTCCAGCTTGTGCTTCCTCCAGCCCAGTGTTTCTAATGATGTTTCTCTGCATATAAGTTCACTAGGCAGGGTGACAATATACAGCCTTGATATACTCCTTTTCCTTTTAGGAATCAGTCTGTTGTTCCATGTCCAGTTCTCACTGTTGCTTCCTGACCTGCATACAGATTTCTCAAGAGGCAGGTCAGGTGGTCTGGTATTCCCTTCTCTTACAGAATTTTCCAAAGTTTATTTTGATCCACTAAGTCAAAGGCTTTCGTATAGTCAATAAAACAGGAAATTATGTTTTTCTGGAATTCTCTTGTTTTTTTGATGATTCAGCGCTTGTTGGCAATTTGATCTCTGGTTCATCTGCCTTTTATAAAACCACCTTGAACATCAGGAAGTTCACGGTTCACCTATTGCTGAAACCTGGCTTGGAGAATTTTAAGCATTACTTTACTAGCATGTGAGGTAAGTGCAATTGTGCCATAGTTTGTCCATTCTTTGACATTGCTTTCTTTGGGGTTGGAATGAAAACTGACCTTTTCCAGTCCGGTGGCCACTGCTGAGTTTTCCAAACTTGCTGGCATATTGAGTGCAGCACTTTCACAGCATCATCTTTCAGGGTTTGAAACAGCTCAACTGGAATTCCATCACCTTCACTAGCTTTGTTCTTACTGATGCTTCCTAAGGCCCATTTGACTTCCCTTTCCAGGATGTCTGGCTCTATGTGAATTATCATGATTATCTGGGTCCTGAAGACCTTTTTTGTACAGTTCTGTGTATTCTTGCCACCTCTTCTTAATTATTAATTATTATAATTAATTATTTAATTTTGCAATCTTAAATGATCCAGTTTGCCTTTAAATTACAGAAATACCTTTTGCATTGTAAAAGAATGTGTATTCTTTAGTTCATTTTTTCTTAATACACAGACACACTAAATAATGCTATTTAAACTTGGTGAGCAGAGAAATACTTATTGGTACTTTCTATATCTTAAATCTTGATATTTACACTTGGGAAATGTGAATGAAGAAAATAGACAACATTCACAGCTCCCAGTGAGTTGATTTTTTATAATGACAGGCAAGAAATGATCAATATACTAAGTAAATTATTAAATGTAAATTGGAGATGATAAATTGCATGAGAGAAAAAAAATGAGGTAATGGCTATCATTAACATTATATAACACATACAGCACTGTATGACCTGATTAACCTTGGCCTCATTGAAATGCAACTTTTGTACACAGACATCATAGATGGGAGGGAGGGATCCAAACAGGTACTGTTCCCTGTCAGAGGGAATGGTCAGTACAATTCCCCTCATTTAGGAATATCCCTAGTAGTTTTGAAAAATAGCAAATATGACCTTATGACCTGTTGTAGCAGATGAAGTCAGAGAAGAGACATAGAGCTAAATCATGGAGTAAAATTTGAGCTTTTACTCATATCAAACAGTGAGTTATAACATATTCACCATTCTATGCCTTCTGTTTTAGTTGGATTATCTGCTCTTAGAATAGACTTGATGGAAAAAAGGCAACCATAAGGAACGTGTAGAAAATCCAGGCAGAAATTATGGTAACTAAAACTAGGGTCCTAGAAGTGGCGACTGAGAGAAGAAGCCAAGTTCTGAATATATTTTGAAGACAGATTTAACAGAATAGTCTAGTATATAGAACTGGGTATTAGAGAAAAAGAAAGAGTAATAAAGGATGAGGTTTTTTTATTTTATTTTATTTTTAATTTGGCCAACTGGAATAATGACACTGTAATGAACTAAATATGGATGATTGCAGATATAGAATGTTTTGGAAAATTCCAGTGACTCAGTATTTGGATATTATAAATTCTGGATGAAATTCAACTTCTAAATGGAATTACTGAGTAGGAAAATTCTGGAATTTAGAAGAGTGATATGGTCAAAAGATATACAACTGTGAGTTGAAAATACATACCTAGTATTTTATAGCAAGAGACAAAATGAATGCACCAAAATACTGTTTATAAACAGAAGAGTGAAGAAAATCTTTTGATTCTGGGACACTCCAGTGATGGTCAAAAACACAAGATCATTCAGCAAAGAAAATTATGATGGGCTTGGTAAAATGTTTTTTTTTTTTTTCTTTTTTTAAAGAAAAAGCCCATGTATTTATTAAAAATAAAGTTAAAAATAAAAGTGTATCAGCCAAGAGTGTCAATGTTAAATGCTGCTTACAGATAAAAATTGATGAGATCTAAACAAATATTCTGTTTTCTTTGTTTGGCAATCCATATGTGACATATGGCTACAGACATATCTGCTTTGTTGTTTCTTTATAACGAATTTATAAGATTTCTACTTTGCAAATATTCAAACATTTATTAAAGTTGAAAAAAATTTACAATGAGCACATTTACAAATTTAGTTAGGAGCATTTATACATTAATGGCCATTTTTAAAACTTTGTATAAATGGAAACATGCAATATTTGCTCTATGAAAAAAGTTTATCTCAGTCAGCATAAGGTTTTGAGAGTCATTCAGTTTGCTATGTGTTTTCCATGTAAGCACACCTCCCACATCATATAATTGGATAACAAAGTAATTTTCAATTTTGGCTATTAAAATAAAGCTTCTAAGAATATTCTCATATGAATCTATTGTGAAATACATTTTTCATTTTCTTGGATAACTACCTGAAAGTGGTATTGCTCATTCACAGAGTGAGTTTTATAAGAAATGATTAAAATGTTTCCTAAAGATGTAGGAACTTTTATACACTCAAAAATGATAACATTTCCAGAAGTTGGAAATTTACCAATATTTTGTAATGTTGATGAGTGTATAGTAGTATCCTACTGTAGTCTGACTTCACATTTCCTGCAAATTTGGAAAACTCAGCAGTGGCCACAAGAAAGGCAATGCCAAAGAATGCTCAAACTACCGCACAATTGCACTCATCTCACACGCTAGTATAGTAATGCACAAAATTCTCCAACCCAGGCTTCAGCAATACGTGAACCATGAACCTCCAGATATTCAAGCTGGTTTTAGAAAAGGCAGAGGAATCAGAGATCAAATTGCTAACATCCATTGGATCATCAAAAAAGCAAGAGAGTTCCAGAAAAAACATCTATTTCTGCTTTATTAACTATGCCAAAGCCTTTGTGCATCACAATATACTGTGGAAAGTTTTGAAGGAGGTGGGAATACTAGGCCCACCTGACCTGCTTCTCGAGAAACCTACATGCAGGTCAGGAAGCAACAGTCAGAACTGGACATGGAACAACAGACTGGTTCCAAATAGGAAAAGGAGTTTGTCAAGGCTGTATATTGTCACCCTGCTTAGTGGACTTATATGCAGAGTAAAAGAAATGCAAAAAAGCAAAATGGCTGTCTGGGGAGGCCTTGCAAAAAGCTGTGAAAAGAAGAGAGGCAAAAAGCAAAGGAGAAAAGGAAAGATATAAGCATCTGAATGCAGAGTTCCAAAGAATAGCAAGACGAGATAAGAAAGCCTCCTTCAGCGATCAATACAAAGAAACAGAGGAAAAGAACAGAATGGGAAAGACTAGAGATCTCTTCAAGAAAATTAGAGATACCAAGGGAACATTTCATGCAAAGATGGGCTCGATAAAGGAGAGAAATGGTATGGACCTAACAGAAGCAGGAGATATTAAGAAGAGGTGGCAAGAATACATGGAAGAACTGTACAAAAAAGATTTTCACGACCCAGACAATCATGATGATGTGATCCCTAATCAAGAGTCAGACATCTTGGAATGTGTCAAGTGGGCCTTAGAAAGCATCACTACAAACAAAGCTAGTGGAGGTTATGGCATTCCAGTTGAGCTCTTTCAAATCCTGAAAGATGATGCTGTGAAAGTGCTGCACTCAATATGCCAGCAAGTTTGGAAATCTCAGCAGTGGCCACAGGACTGGAAAAGGTCAGTTTTCATTCCAATCCCAAAGAAAGGCCATGCCAAAGAATGCTCAAACTACCGCACAATTGCACTCATCTCACATGCTAGTAAAGTAATGCTCAAAATTCTCCAAGCCAGGCTTCAGCAATATGTGAACCATGAACTTCCTTATGTTCAAGCTGGTTTTAGAAAAGGCAGAGGAACAAGAGATCAAATTGCCAACATCCGCTGGATCATGGATTGTTCATTGGTGTGTTCCATATGGTGGATAGACTCCCTCACCCACTCCCTCCTTTCTCCTGTGTGCCCTTCACTGCAGAGCCTGGAAAGCTTTAATTATCTCTTGTTGGCCTGACTCCTCTTGTTGTTTAGTCACCAAGGTTTGTTCTAAACTTTTGTGACCCTGTGAATTATAGCCCAGCCAGGCTACTCTGTCCATTCGTTTTCCCAGGCAAGAATATTGTAATGGTTGTTATTTTATTCTCCAGAGAATATTCTTGACCCAGAGTTTTTACTTGTGTCTCCTGCATTGGCAGGTTGATTCTTTACAAACTTAGACACCGAGAAAGAGGAGAATGCAATAACTAATAGCTCCAGAAAGAATGAAGTAGCTGGGCTAAAACAGAAATGACCCTCAGATGCTTTCCAACTGTGGTGCTGGAGAAGACTCTTGAGAGTCCTTTGGAAGGATAACTATGACAAATCTTGACAGTGTATTAAAAAACAGAAACATAAATTTGCTGACAAGGTCCACATAATCAAAGCTATGGTTTTTCCAGCATTCATGTATGGAGCTGAGAGTTGGACCATAAAGAAGGTTGAGCAGTGAAGAATTGATGCTTTCAAATTGTGCTTCTAGGGAAGACTCTTGGGCATTCTTGGATAGCAAGGAGATCAAAACAGTCAATTGTAAAGGAAATCAACCCCACATATTCATTGGAAGGACTGATGCTGAAGTACCAGGGACCAGCCCTGGTTGGATCCAGGGTTTCCCTCAGGAGGAAAGGCGTCAGTGATGGGGGAGGGGAGAGAGAGAATAGAATGGAAGCTTGATATTCCTTGGTTTACATAGAAAGCCAATAAAGCCCCAGACAAGGAACTTGCTCTGTTTATGTAGGCCGCAGGTGCCCTCTTGGTCTCCCGAAGGAGTGAAGATGCAGAGCGCCTTCCCTGTCTTGTCTTAGAAGCCCAGGCAAAAAAGTGAATGCAGAGAGCCTCTGTCCTCCAAGGGGATCAGCCTGAAAAAGAGAGGGAGGGGGAGGGAGAAACAGAGAGAGAGAGAGAGATAAAGAATTGACATGGGGGGGCTAGGATTTTGTGGAACTGGTCCGTCACTTTATTTTTCAGGGAAGCTTTTATACTTTGGGTTGTACATAGAGATAAATGTAAGAAACAGAATCATGCAGGGTCAGCAGCTCTGACCCTTATCGAGACCATGCTTTCTCTCTGCATACCTATCTGTATAGGCAGGTCTTAGGTGATTTACATCATCTTCTTGCCAGGAGGCCTTGTTAACATTTATGACTCCATCTTTCTTGATAAAGGTTAGTTAACCAGAAAACTTGTTTTCCCTTAAGATGTTTTTCTGAAATCTGCTTTGTCCTTGGAAATTTATAAAGTCATATTTCTACATAAAAAGGAGTACAATGATTTATAACAAAGAGAGAATTCATTAACTCAAAAGTCTAGTATTACTAATATCAAAACTACTATATTCCTTTTTCTACATCCTAATTAGATTGATTAATATCCTCCCAGGTGCCTAAAAGATAAAGGATATGGAGGCCTGGTGGCAACCATTAACTCAACAATGAAACCCTTCACCAAGATAATTCTTAGCTCTTTAGAAGGCTCTATATCTTTAAGATGTTTTAAGCTTCCCGTGCCTCTCACGGTTGGGAGGCTGTGAACAATCACATGAATAGTTGTAAAAGTCTGGGTAAACCTGTCAGGCAAGTTAGAGAGCCATCAGAGGAGTTTGAGCTGAGACACTCCTTCTATATGCAAGAGACTATTAACTGGACCTCTAAGTTAATTTTCCAAATAAAGGTGGTCGGGTATAGCACCCCATTAATGTCAGAAGAGTATAGTATAGCAAATGGTAAAAAAACAGATTTTGGTTTTAGGGTAGATGCTCGAGCAGATCTAGGGGATCCCTTTGAGTCCTGATCTGCCTTGTCCATCAGGCTCTTCCGCATGACCTTGTCATGGGTGGGATCTCCTGTGTTGGCTCCCGGCACTGAAGCTAAGCTCCAGTACTTTGGACACCTAGTTGAAGAGCAGACTCATTGGAAAAGACACTGATAATGAACAGAATTGAAAACAAACGGAGATGGGAGCAGTGGAGGATGAGATGGTTAGATAACATCACTGATTCAATGGATGTGAATTTGAGTACACGCTAGGAAATAGTGGAGGACAGAGGAGCCTGGCATGCTGCAATCCATGGGGTCACAGAGTCAGATATGACTTTGCGACTGAACAACAAGAAGTATATGAAGTTTCTACCTCGGAAATTAATTGAGTTATGTGCTAACTATAATTCTCTTCCTCGAGTTTCCATTTATTTGGCTGTTCTTTATCATTTTAAAGAATGCTAAAATATATTAAATTATTATTTCCCAGAAGAATATGTGGTTGGAGAATTAGTTCCATGGGCTCCTCTGGCGAAAATGTTTCATGTTCATTAGATTATAGAAGTATGAAAGAATCACAATGCACATTAAATACTGCTGCTAAATCAAGTAAAAATAAGTAAATGCATTTGAGTTTGTTTCCTACAGTACTTTCTAAATCTATAGGAACAAAAACAATCCATGATGCCATACATGAAACATTCAATACAACTAATGAACCATGAGACATATTTTGGGAAATGTATTAGGCTATCTTTCCCTTGCTAATGAGACCACTTCATCTATTTCATGAAGCTTTTCAGAGTATACAGAAAGACCCTTTGTTCTAAATGGCTATTATATGATGTTATTAAGAAAACAGGCTATATTCCACTATAACTCAAGATAGCAACATTTTTCATTTTGGTGAAAACAATGTGTTTACTTTTATTATGTATATTCTGAAGGAGATCAGCCTTCGGATTTCTTTGGAGGGAATGATGCTGAAGCTGAAACTCCAGTACTTTGGCCACCTCATGTGAAGAGTTGACTTTTTGGAAAAGACTCTGATGCTGGGAGGGATTGGGGGCAGGAGGAGAAGAGGACAACAGAGGATGAGATGGCTGAATGGCATCACGGACTCGATGGACGTGAGTCTGAGTGATTTCTGGGAGTTGGTGATGGACAGGGAGGCCTGGCATGCTGCGATTCATGGGGTCGCAAAGAGTTGGACATGACTGATCGACTGAACTGAACTGAAGATTTTCAAGG
>SJYQ01008432.1:0-76468 GCA_006410935.1 Redunca redunca
GTCCATCCTAAAGGAGATCAGTCCTGGGTGTTCTTTGGAGGGACTGATATTGAAGCTGAAACTCCAGTACTTTGGCCACCTCACATTAAGAGTTGACTCGTTGGAAAAGACTCTGATGCTGGGAGGGATTGGCGGCAGGAGGAGAAGGGGACGACAGAGGATGAGATGGCTGGATGGTATCATCGACTCGATGGATGTGAGTTTGGGTGAACTCTGAGAGCTGGTGATGGACATGGAGGCCTGGCGTGCTGCAGTTCATGGGGTCGCAAAGAGTCGGACACGACTGAGCGACTGAACTGAACTGATGGCCACCTTATCTTTGATGAAGGAGGCAAGAATATACATTGGCGAAAAGACAATCTATTTAACAAGTGGTGCTGGGAATACTGGTCAACCACTTGTAAAAGAATGAAACTAGAACACTTTCTAACACCTTACACAAAAATAAACTCAAAATGGATTAAAGATCTAAACATAAGACCAGAAACTATACAACCCCCTAGAGGAGAAAATAGGCAAAACACTCTCTGACATAAACCACAGCAGGATCCTCTGTGACCCACATCACAGAATATTGGAAATAAAAGCAAAAATAAACAAATGGGACCTAATTAAAATTAATTGCTTCTGCAAAACAAAGGAAACTATAAACAAGGTGAAAAGACATCCTTCAGAATGGGAGAAAATAATAGCAAATGAAGCAACTGACAAACAACTAATCTCAAAAATATACAAGCAACTTATGCAGCTCAATTCCAGAAAAATAAACGACCCAATCAAAAAATGGGCCAAAGAGCTAAACAGACATTTCTCCAAAGAAGACATACAGATGGCTAATAAACACATGGAAAGATGCTCAACATCGCTCATTATCAGAGAAATGCAAATCAAAACCACAATGAGGCACCATTTACACTAATCAGAACGGGTGCGATCCAAAAGTCTACAAGCAATAAATGCTAGAGAGAGTGTGGAGAAAAGGGAATTACACTGTTACACTGTTGGTGGGAATGCAAACTAGCACAGACAGCTACTATGGAGAACAGTGTGGAGATTCCTTAAAAAACTGGAAATAGAACTGCAGTACGACCCAGAAATCCCACTGCTGGGCATACACACTGAGGAAACCAGAATTGAAAGAGACATGTGTACCCCAATGTTCATCACAGCACTGTTTATAATAGCCAGGGCATGGAAGCAACCTAGATGTCCATCAGCAGACGAATGGATAAGAAAGCTGTGGTACATATACACAATGGAGTATTACTCAGCCATTAAAAAGAATGCATTTGTATCAGTTCTAATGAGATGGATGAAACTGGAGCCGATTATACAGAGAGAAGTAAGCCAGAAATAAAAACACCAATACAGTATATGAATACATATATATGGAATCTAGAAAGATGGTAATGATAACCCTGTATGCGAGACAGCAAAAGAGACACAGATGTATAGAACAGTGTTTTGGACTCTGTGGGAGAGGGTAGGATGATGTGGGAGAATGGCATTACAACATGTACAATATCATGTGAAACAAATAGCCAGTCCAGGTTCGATGCATGATACAGGAGGCTTGGGGCTGGTGCACTGGGATGACCCAGAGGGATGGTACGGACAGGGAGGTGGGAGGGGGGTTCAGAATGGGGAACACATGTACACACATGGCAGATTCATGTTGATGTATGGCAAAACCACTACAATATTGTAATTAGCCTCCAATTAAAATAAATAAATTTATATTAAAAATAAAGTTATTGGATATATAAAAAATTACCCTGTTTATAATAACACCTCAATTTTTTACATATATATTCAACACATCATCTCTAAAATAATCTGGAAATTTATCTTAATTTATATCCCCAATATAGTTTGGTAGAGCAAAGCATGTGTGCCCAATAGTTACAAAATCAGTCTTCTTAGGGAAGCCTCGTACAAACTGTTCTAAAGGGAGCCTAGAGCACCAATTATTGTCCTAATATTCGAATATTCTGCATGTTAGTCACAATCACTTGAATGGACATGAGCCTGAGCAAGTGCCAGGAGACAGTGAATGACAGGGAGGGCTGGCATGCTGCAGTCCATGGGGTTACTAAGAGTCAGACAAAACTGAGCAACTAAACAACATAAAGGAAACAAGTTCCAACTCAGAGATTTAGTTCTCAGTGACATAATCAAGATGACAATATAGGTCATTCCTGACTTCAGTTCCCCTCACCAGAAAAAAGAAAAGTGAAAGTCACTTAGACATGTCTGACTCTCTGTGACCCCCTGGACTGTAGCCTGCCAGGCTCCTCTATCCGTGGAATTCTCCAGGCCAGAATACTGGAGTGGGTAGCCTATCCCTTCTCCAGAGGGACTTCTTGTCCTAGGAAACAAAACAGGGTCTCCTGCATTGCAGGTTGATTCTTTCCCAGCTGAGCTACCAGGGAAGCCCCACCAGAAAAATAATTAGCAGTTATTTATAGGCATGGTACCAACAAAAAAATCCTAAAGGACAGGAATGAGGCTGAACTAGAGAGATGGAGAAAACCCACATTAGAATTGTAGAGGAGAAGACACGTTTGATTGCATTGCCCCTCCCCTAGCTACACCAAGAGGACCCTTCTCAGGCTATGGTTTCTTTGTGGAAAAGAGAGAGAGCCCAGTGTGGACCTCCAGCCCCCCAGGTTCCCTTAGGAAGACCCACTCTGGCCTCATGTCCTAGAAACCATGGAGGAATCTGTGGGGTGTGACCACTGACAATCACACTGCAACAGAGAAGGGAGACAGGCCTTGGAACAGTCAGGGCTTGGATCTTGGCAGACTGAGTTCCCGCAGTTTTGCCTGATTTGGGACCCCGAAAAATGAGCCTTGCCATCCTGGGAGCCTCTTCCCCTGCATCTATGATTCATAACCCCATCTACTACTGAGGTTACTCAAGCATGGCTAGAACACTCAGAGAATTCCATCACCCAGGAGCACTTGAGTCGTGTCCAGGCAGGAGGTCTGCCCATTTGCATGGCTCCATCTGGCCAGAGAACTTTGTATGCAGTTCTTTCTAATTTGTTTCCCAAACAAGGAGCCTTGCCAGTCACGGGCCTGTTCTGTGGTCGTGTCCAGGCGAGAAGGAAAATGTGTAGCCCTAACCACTGCTGAACACAACCTTCAGCCCCACCGTCCAGGAGAACTAACCAATGCACATGGAAACTGCGTAGCCCATCCCACAGCCCTGCTTACAGTAGCGTCTGAGCAGAGAGCCCGACCTCTCTGCCTCTGCAGAACAAAGACGCACCCCACATGACCAAGGCACTCGGTGTACAGTTCTTCGGATTTGGGTCCGCAGTTAGTAGGTGACGGCAGCCTTGGCGTCTGCAGCCCTGTCCAGGTTGTGAAGTTAATTCCCAGCCCTGCCTCCTGCTGGACAGAGTACTCAGTCCTGCTCAGCTCAGAAGCCTGGCCTGAGAATCCAGGCAAGAAGAGAAGTGGTCCTAATGCTACTCTCGGCCAAGAATCCAAGGCAGCAATCGTATCAACTACTCCCGGCCAGCAGCATCTGCACCCAGCCTCAGCCTGGGCAATGTCCTCACCCCAAAACAGACCTTGATCAGTATCAGTCTCAGTTCAGTTGCTCGGCCCTTTCCGACTCTTTGCGACCCCACGGATTGCAGCATGCCAGGCTTCCCTATCACCAACTCCCAGAGTTTGCTCAAACTCATGTCCCTTGAGTCAGTGATGCCATCCAATCATCTCATCCTCTGTCATCCCCTTCTCCTGCTGCCTTCAATCTTTCCCACCATCAGAGTCTTTTCAAATGAGTCAGCTCTTCACATCAGGTGGCCAAAGGATTGGGGTTTCAGCTTCAACATCAGTCTTTCCAACGAATATTCAGGACTGATTTCCTTTAGGATGGACTGGTTGGTTCTCCTTGCAGTCCAAGGGACTCTCAAGAGTCTTTGCCAACAGTCCTAAAGTATCTATTCTTCAGCACTCAGCTTTCTCTATAGTCCAACTCTCACATCCATACATGGCTACTGGAAAAACCATGGCTTTGACTAGATGGACCTTTGTTGGCAGAGTAATGTCTCTGCTTTTTAATATGCTGTCTAGGTTGGTCATAACTTTCCTTCCAAGGAGCAAGTGTCTGAATTTCATGGCTTCAGTCGCCATCTGCAGAGATTTTGGAGCCCCCAAAATAAAGTCTGTCACCGTTTCCATTGTTTCCCCATCTATTTGCCAGGAAGTGATGGGACCGGATCCCACGATCTTAGTTTTCTGAATGTTGACTTTTAATCCAGCTTTTTCACTCTCCTCTTTCACTTTCACCAAGAGGCTCTTCAGTTCTTCCATAAGGTTGGTGTCATCTGCATTTCTGAGCTTATTGATATTTCTCCCAGCAATCTTGATTTCAGCTTGTGCTTCATCCAACCCAGGTTTTGATAGCTAGCCCAACTGATCAAGGTCACTGCCAGATGATCTATCTAGAACTCCAAGCTGAGCTGACTGAGGAAGGGCTGTCTCTACTAAAGCAAGCCTGGAAAATCTGGAAGTAGAGACGATTTACTCAAACGTGCGACACTAGCAAAGGAATCAAGGATCATGAAAAATTAGGTAAATATGAACTACTAAAGGAAACTTACAAAGCTTTAATAGCTTTATAAGAATCTGCTGGCAAATAATCTGCCTGTAATGTGGGAGACCTGCGTTCAATCCCTGGGTTGGGAAGATCCAGTGGAGAAGAGAAGAGCTACCCACTCCAGTATTCTGGCCTGGAGAATTCCATGGACTGTAGTCCATGGGGTTGCAAAGAGTCAGACATGACTGAGTGACTTTCACTAAAGGAATAAAGATCTATAAATGGTCTGACAAAGAACTCAGCATAATTCTCTTTTAAAAGTTTGGTGAAATATAAAACCCATAAACAGACAACCGGATGAAATTAAGAAAACAATACATCAGCAAAATGAATAAAATGTGTTTAACAAAGAAAGATAAACCATTAAAAAAAAACCAGAAATCCTAGAGCTGAAGAACTCAATAGAGACTTTTAACAGCATACTCAATAAGGCAGGAGGGAAAACAATGAAAAAGAGTCAAGAAAGCCTAAGAGATTTATTATGGGACAACATCACCATCAAGACAAAAAACATGTGCATTAGCTAGTATCTCTCTCTCTCATGCACACTGCCTGTGAACTAAATACAACGCCAAAAGTAACGAATGGCATGGGGTTTATTTTCTCCTTTACTTGTATATTGTTTTTCAACGTTCTGCAACTCCTATATTTATAATAAGAACAAGTTACTAAGATATATGCATCTCTAATCCTTAATAGCAAAGGGAGATAGACAGGGAGAGGGAAAATGACAGAGAGAACGAGGAAGAGTGTCAGAGACGATAGGCTTTCCTGACTTTTACCTACTGGCTGTGCAACACTTAGCTAGTTAGTAACCTCCCAGTTGCCTCATCTATAAATGGGGCTAATAATCCTTTACCACCTCATTGGGTTGTGGCAGGGACTGAATGACATAAAGGGCTCAAAACACTAAGAGATGAATAAATGTCAGTGGTTGTCATTTCCATGATCATTCCTCACCATAAAGGGAAAAATAAGGCAGAACTAATCTGGAAGTAGCAAGGAGTTCTTCATAGAATTATTTCCTAAATTAAATGACTTCTAAACCTAGACTCTAGAATATTGTTAATGAGTGATTATATTTGTCTCTATATTGTATTATTTCCCAATCAGCGAAATTGTAAGCTTCGATTTCTGCTTTTTATGTTCCACCAACACCAAGTAGAGTGGAACTTGTGATGTTCACTAAAGACAGCATGCAGATGAGTGGAGAGCTTATACTACGTGCATCTTGTATACTAATATTTGTGTTACTCAATAAACACATGCTGGATATGTTAAGAAACAATTCTTTTACCCATTCTTGGATATGAAAGTAAAAATACATTTGTTTCATTTCAATTTATAGTTTTATGAACTTTAAAATCTTTCTGTTCACTCTTATAACAGAGTACTGCCAACTTATTTCTCAGCCATTTTGTCCAAGATGTGTAGGATTCCATGAAAATATTTTGAAAGTATAAACTCTCACTTACATTCCCAGTATGTCAACACAATTAATCAGTTCAGTGAAAGTAGGTACAGCTTTTGACCAATCACTCGCATTGAAATCTTTCATCTTCCCGATACATTCTAGAAACAGACTCAGCCTCAACTAAAGCTATCTATGTAACCCATCACTGCCAGAAAAGGATGATGTGCTGTGTGTGGTTTCACTTATCCCTGATAAAATTTATCCTAAAGATTTATGTTGTTAAAATTTGGTAAACTGCAGGAAAAGCAAATATATTGTGAATATAGTCACTCTCTTCGAATGAATCATCTGTATGTGTTCACCAGCTTTCAAGATGGTTTGCACCAGAAAAGGTGACTGATGTAAGTATTGGTTGGAGATTTTCACTAGGGAGATATAGCCGATTAAAACTTTTTCCAAATCTTATCTGCTAAGGACACGGTCATTTGCCAGATTGTGCAGAGTACAAAGTCAGGTTAAGAAAGCCAAGAATGTTGCTGGATAAAGAAGATAATGTAAGGAAGAAAAGACTCACAGTGACGTTTAAGCCAGCACTGCCTGTACTCACAGCGGGGAATCTCTGACTTCTGTTTCAGCCGAGCTCTGGTCTCAAACCCCAAATTAGTCAAAATAATAGTGGACAGCTACCTAAAGTATTTCAGAAAGTGGTAAAGTATTTCAAAAGTACTTGAGTATTTTCCATATCACTATGGCATGACCAGCTGGACTTTTGTTACACAAAAATAATGAATCGAAGCTGTATATTGAAGTGGAATTCAAACTCATTATTATTTTTTACAACCATTCTCAGAAAGGATAAATTTAAAGGGTCCTTGGGATGGATAAAGTTGGGAAACACAGGCAAGCATTTCTGAGCTTAGGAAATTCCCCTGAAATTCAGTAAATTATTAGTTAAATTGAGCACTCACTTAACTTGAACAATGTGTTGGGCTTCACAGGCATCATTTCATTTGCATCTCAATGATCTTATTACCCCTATTTTACCAGTGAAAAAGAGAAGGTAACAGAGTTCAAAATTATATCCTTGGGAAATCTCAGAGCTAGATCTCAACAGTTGTCTCTCACTACAGAGTGAAACCTGAAAATTTAAGTTAGAGATTAACCTTGTCAGTGAAAGTCAGAGAATTTGGGTGAGGAGAAAGGGAACCTAAGGACGAGCTTAGGAGGAGGTCATGGACCTGCAGGAGGGGGAAGAGTTGAAGAAAGAAAAAACAGGACTGAAAACCGTTCTCTCTGAAGAATCACATAGCTATAGAGATAGCACAAAATCCACTCTTCTCTATAAATCTTGCCTTCTCACCTTGACTCAGATCCCCCAGAATGATAGAGTTCTTGGCAAAGATTGAAATCGTCTATTTCTATCTCCCCCCAAATTTTCAGATGGGGCTTATTGCAGTCAAAGATGGAACCTTTTGTCCACGAGCTGGCTGTTCACTCACAGCCAGAGAGAATGCCACACGGGAGATACTTTTAAAAGTGTTAATAATGGCAGAGGTGAAACGGAAAGGACAATTAGGGAAAGAAAACTCTCCAGGCGCTTGTTCTCTGGAGTCATGGTTGTCACGGAGTCTTTGTCCCTGCTAACTTCATGCTCGATTTTACTCTGTCCCTTCTGGATCCATTCCCCGCTTCCCCATAGTCCAATCATGATCGTTTGATTATAACTTTTCTTTTAATGAACTTGGAGTCATTAGAGCTGGAGATCCCTGGACCTAAGCATTATGTAGTTCAACGCATTCAGTTTCCAGGTGAGGTCCTGAAGCCAGGGCAGCTAAGGGATTTGCTCAAGATAACATAACCCATCGGTAAATTCCATGAAAAAAAAAAAAAATAAACACGTGTCCTTTCTGTTTACAAAGCACTTTATTTTAGATATATGAATACATATATTTTTTCAATTGGCTTAACTGAATCAATCATCATAGCAGCCCTGTGAGGCAGTCAAGATGTCATTTTCTATGCATAAGTGAGGAAATCAAGACAATAAGGAACATAAAATTAATAGATGACAAGGCCAGAAATTATTGTGATTACAACCATGAGCATTGGTATCAGCAAGTCTGAGTTCATATCATCTCTTCCACTTGAGGATTTCATAATCCTCAGCACATTAGCCTCCCTAAGCCTCAGAATTGTCGTCTTGGAGTCACTATGGAGCTGACAATGGCAGCCATCTCACAGAGCAGCTCTTCACGCTTGCGAGTGTGTGTGTAATCACACGAGATTATTTTTTAAGCAAGATAAATTATATAAACATAAGAAAAGCAATAGAAAAATTAATAAAATCAAAGATAATTTTCGGAGGGATAACAAAGTGACAAAGCTTTAGATAAACTGAGAAAATGACAGAAATTAACTCTGACCTTAACCCTCAATGAACCTATAAGCCATGCCATGTGGAGCCACCAAGACTGACAGGTCATGGTGGAGAGGTCTGACAGAATGTGGTTCACTGGAGAAGGGAATGGCAAACTCTTCAGTATTCTTGCCTTGAGAACCCCATGAACAATATGAAAAGGCAAAAAGACAGGACACTGAAAGAGGAACTACCCAGGTAGGTGGGTGCCCAATATGCTACTGGAGATCAGTGGAGAAGTAACTCCAGAAAGAATGAAGGGATGGAGCCAAAGCAAAAACAACATCTAGTTGTGGATGTGACTTGTGATGGAAGTAAAGTCCAATGCTATAAGGAACAATATTGCATAGGAACCTGGGATGTTAGGTCCATGAATCAAGGCAAATTAGAAGTGATCAAACAGGAGATGGCAAGAGTGAACATTGACATTTTAAGAATCAGTGAACTAAAATGGACCGGAATGGGTGAATTTAACTCAGATGACCATTGTATGTACTATTGTGGCCAAGAATCCCTTAGTAGAAAATGAGTAGCCATCATGGTCAACAAAAGAGTCTGAAATGCAGTACTTGGATGCAATCTCAAAAACGACAGAATGATCTCTGTTCATTTCCAAAGCAAACCATTCAATATCACAGTTATCCAAGTCTATGCCCCAACCAGTAACGCTGAAGAAGCTGAAGTTGAACAGTTCTATGCAGACCTACAGGAGAAGGCAATGGCACCCCACTCTAGTATTCTTGCCTGGAAAATCCCATGGGCAGAGGAGCTTGGTGGGCTGCAGTCCATGGGATCGCGAAGAGTCGGACACGACTGAGAGACTCCACTTTCACTTTTCACTTTCATGCATTGGAGAAGGAAAAGGAAATGGCAACCCACTCCAGTTTTCTTGCCTGGAGAATCTCAGGGATGGGGGAGCCTGGTGGGCTGCCATCTATGGGGTCGCACAGAGTCGGATACGACTGAAGTGACTTAGCAGTAGCAGTATGCAGACCTACAAGACCTTCTAGAATTAACACCCCAAAAAGATGGTTTTTTCATTATAGTGGACTGGAATGCAAAAGGAGGAAGTCAAGAAACACCCGGAGTAACAGGCAAATTTGGCCTTCGAGTACAGAATGAAGCAGGGCAAAAACTAATACGAGTTTTGCCAAGAGAATGCCCTGGTCATAGCAAACACCGTCTTCCAGCAACACAAGAGAAGACTCTACACATGGACATCACCAGATGGTCAACACTGAAATCAGATTGATTACATTCTTTGTAGCCAAAGATGGAGAAGCTCTTTACAGTCAGCAAAAACAAGACTGGGAGCTGACTGTGGCTCAGATCATGAACTCCTTATTGCCAAATTCAGACTAAAATTGAAAAAGTAGCAAAACCCACTAAACTATTCAGGTATGACCTAAGTCAAATCTTTATGAGTATACAGTAGAAGTGACAAATAGATTCAAGGGATTATATCTGATAGACAGAATGCCTGAAAAACTGTGGATGGAGGTTCATGACATTGTACAGAGGCAGTGATCAATACCAACTCTAAGAAAAAGAAATGCAAAAAGGCAAAATGGTTTTCTGAGGAGGCCTTACAAATAGCTGAGAATAGAAGAGATGTGAAAGGCAAAGGAGAAAAGCAAAGATATACCCACTTGACTGCAGAGTTTCAAAGAACAGCAAGGAGAGATAAGAAAGCCGTCCTCAGTGATCAGTGCAAAGAAATAGAGGAAAACAACAGAATGGGAAAGACTAGAGATCTCTTCAAGAAAATTAGAGATACCAAGGGAAAATTTCATGCAAAGATGGGCACAATTAAGGACATAAATGGTATGGACCTAACAGAAGCAGAAGATATTAAGAAGAGGTGACAAGAATACACAGAACTATACAAAAAAGATCTTCATGACCCGGATAATCACGATGGTGTGATCACTCACTTAGAGCCAAACATCCTGGAATGAGAAGTCAAGTGGGCCTTAGGAAGCATCACTACGAACAAAGCTAGTGGAGGTGATGGAATCCCACCTGAGCTATTTCAAATCCTAAAAGATGATGCTTTGAAAGTGTTACACTCAATATGCCAGCAAATTTGGAAAACTCAGCAGTGGCCACAGGACTGGAAAAGGTCAGTTTTCATTCCAATCCCAAAGAAAGGCAATGCCAAAGAATGCTCAAACTACCACACAATTGCACTCATCTCACACACTAGTAAAGTAATGCTCAAAATTCTCCAAGCCAGGCTTCAACAGTACATGAACCATGAACTTCCAGTTTTAAAAAAGACAGAGGAAGCAGAGATCAAATTGTCAATAGCCACTGGATTATCAAAAAAGCAAGAGAGTTTCCAGAAAAACATCTACTTCTGCTTTATTGACTATGCCAAAGCCTTTGACTGTGTGGATCACAACAAACTGTGGAAAATTCTTCAAGTGATGGGGATACCAGACCACCTGACCTGCCTCTTGAGAAATCTGTATGCAAGTCAGGAAGTAACATTTAGAACCAGACATGGAACAGACTGGTTCCAAATCGGGAAAGGAGTATGTCAAGGCTGTATGTTGTCACCCTGCTTATTTAACTTATATACAGAACACATCACGAGAAACGCTGGGCTGGATGAAGCACAATCTGGAATCAAGATTGCTGGGAGAAATATCGGTAACATCATATATACAGATGATACCACCCTTATGGCAGAAAGTGAAGAAGAACCAAAGAGCCTCCTGATGAAAGTGAAAGAGGAGAGTGAAAAGGTTGGATTAAAGCTCAACATTCAGAAAACTAAGATCATGGCATCTGGTCCCATCACTTCATGGCAAATAGATGGGGAAACAGTGATGAACTTTATTTTGGGGGACTCCAATATTACTGCAGATGGTGAATGGAGCCATGAAATCAAAAGGTGCTTGCTCCTTGGAAGAAAAGTTATGACCAATCTGGACAGTGTATTAAAAAGCAGAGACATTAGTTTGCCAACAAAGATCTGTCTAGTCAAAGCTATGGTTTTTCCAGTAGTCATATATGGATGTGAGATTTGGACTATAAAGAAAGCTGAGTGCCAAAGGATTGATGCTTCTGAACTGTGGTGTTGGAGGAGACTCTTGAGAGTCCCTTGGACTGCAAGGAGATCCAACCAGTCCATCCTAATGGAAATCAGTCCTGAATATTCATTGGAAGGACTGATGCTGAAGCTGAAGCTCCAAATACTTTGGCCACCTAAAGTGAAGGGCTGACATTAGAAAAGTCCATGACACTGGGAAAGATTGAAGGCGGGAGGAGAAGGGGACGACAGAGGATGAGATGGCTGGATGGCATCACTGACTCAATGGACATGAGTTTGAGTACACTCTGGGAGTTGGTGATGGACAGGGAGGCCTCGTGTGCTGCAGTCCATGGGGTTGTAAAGAGTCAGACACGACTAAGCAACTGAACTGAACTGAAATGATAAATTTGGCAAAACTCACTGAATTGTAATTTTATTTATTTTTTAGAAATGTATGTATTTGGCTCTCTCGATCTTTGTTGCTGCACTCGGGTTCTTTCTAGTTGCCACGAGTGGGAGCTACTGTCTCACTGTGGGGCATGAGCTTCTTATTACAGGGAGTAATATGTACTTTATATCAGTTTGTTGAAGTCTGGGAAATCTGGCAAGTCAACAGTCCATACACATCTTGTTCTTATTTTTAAACAGATCACAAGGACCACAAATTTACATCCTCCTACTGCAGATAAAAATTGGTCAGAGTTAAGAACCCTGCCTATCTTAAATCTTAAATTTCTTCTTTTTCACCTTAAGTTTTCCTGGTAAATACCAGCATTAAAATAACTCTAACCATTCTACTCCAACCATTATATCACACCATACAACCACAAGTTTCTGGGACATAAAATGTTGAACACAGATAAAAGAAAAGAATTTATACCAGTTTTTCATATTTGCTCTTGGTCTACAGTATGAAATATTTAGTAACTTTATTATGTCCATGAATTCTCACACAATTCTCATCACATCAAACATGTTCAGATCTTGAAATAGCAGAAATTATTCGGCAGCATGATCACACTGTCTATGTCCAACAAGGGTGTGCTCAGTTGTGTCTGACTCTGCAGTCCCATGCACTGTAGTCCACCAGGCTCCTCTGCTCATGTGATTTCTCCAGGCAAGTATACTGGAGTGGGTTGTCATTTCCTACTCCAAGGGATCTTGCATTGGCAGGTGATTCTTTATCACTAGCACCACCTGGGAAGCCTGCCATCGAGGGTGAATTTTCCAAATTTAATGGGAGAGAGAGAGAGATTTCAGTCCTACAATATCAGAAATCTCTATTTACTGTGACATAGGTTTTTAATATCATCCCCGTGAGAACTCCCCATTGTACACTACAGGCAAGAAATTACATCATGGAACTCATGCGTAAATGGCACTGAAGGGAACACATGCTTCTTTCCTTTCCTCTGTATGCTTCATGTCACCTCTGCCTTCTGCAGATTACAGTGGTGAAGCCTAGGATATACTCCCAAACTATTAGGTAATTGTCCCTGAGAAGGACTTACACAAACATAAGCTATGTCATACTGGTCTTTCCAGGAGCCACAATCAAGCCAGTGAAGTGAAGTGAGGTGAAAGTCGCTGAGTCATGTCCGACTCTTTGCGACCTCATGGACTATACAGTCCATGGACTTCTCCAGGCCAGGACACTGGAGCGGGTAGCCTTTCCCTTCTCCAGGGGATCTTCCCAACCCAGGGATCAAACCCAGGTTTCCCGCACTGCAGACAGACTCTTTACGAGCTGAGCCGCCAGGGAAGCCCAATCAGGCCAATAGGACACCTTGTTTCTACCCAAAGGTATGTTCCCTCCGCGCACATTCTCATCAGAAACACAGGACAAACCCTGGCCACCACCACACCTGGAACATGTTGCATCAGAATATCTGGGAGACACGGTTCACACACTCCTGAGGCCTCTGTCAGCTGTCTCTCCTTCAGGGTCAGGAGCCCGAGATGGAACAGGGCTCCTTCTCAGAAGCTAAAAAGAAGCAACAAGGCACTAAACTCCAGTGTTTCACAAATACTCGTGGAGGTATCGATACATGACAAGGCCTCTCTTCATGCAGGCTGAAAGTAATGAGCCCCTGGGATGTAAAAACACTGTGCTTGTGTAGCATGATCCAACTGTTGATCCATTGCGGGATATTATGTGTCAAATTAAGCTTTCTTGGTCCAAAAGCAGTATGACTTTTCTTATACTTCATTCATAAGAATGTTATTGTGTAAGGTGATTCTGACAGGAAAATCCATCAGAAATCTCAGTCTGTGGCCTCAGCAATACCATCTCTTCTCCTGCAACCTTCTCAAGGCATCTTTGATTTCTTTGTTCCTCAGACTGTAAATCAAAGGATTCAACATGGGAATCACCACCGTATAGAAGACTGATGCAAATCTATCAAAGCTGGAGGAACCACCAGAGCTGGAACTCAAATAGACAAACATACCTGAGGTATAGAAGAGGCTCACTGCTGTCAGGTGGGAGGCACAGGTGTTGAAAGCCTTGGACCTGCCACTTGCTGTCGTGATCTTAATGATGGAGATGACAATGTAGATATAGGATATCATGATAACTGAAACATTTATTATCCCAAAGATCATTGTTAGGATAACAGTTAAGAGATGTAAAAAGAATGTGTCAGTGCAGGATAAAACTAACAGCTGGGGCAGGTCACAGAAGAAGTGGTGGATGACATTAGGCCCACAGAAGTGGAGCTGGAGCATGAAACACAGTTGGAATATAGTAGCCGAGAGTCCAGCCATGTAGGATCCCAGCACCATCCGACCGCAGAGAGCGGGCGACATGACTGACGAATACAGGAGCGGGTTACAAATGGCGGCATATCGGTCATAAGCCATGGCGGTCATGAGGCAAGACTCACTCAGCCCCATGGTGGAGAATACGAAATTCTGAATAACACAATCCACATAGTTGATAGTTTGCTGCTCCTGGAAGAAGTTGTAGAGCATCTTGGGGGCTGTGGAGGTCACGTAGCAGATGTCCATGAAGGACAGGTTACTGAGAAAGAAGTACATGGGGGTGTGGAGGTGGGAGTCCATTCTTATTAAGATGAGGAGCGACAGGTTCCAAGCCAGGGTCAAAACATATATCACCAGGAATACGACAAAGAGCACTACTATGATTCTGGGGAAATCTGAGAATCCCAAGAGGATGAAATGAGTGATCTCTGTGATATTTTCTCTCCCAATCATTGGCTTGATGCTCCTAAAATTAGAAGAGAGAAGAGAGGATGCATTGCTGAGTCATCACAAATCTCATATTTCCCCCTCTGAGCCCTGGAAAAGGCGAAATGCTTGACTGTCCTGGGGAAAGACGTCAGCCTTTCATCTTGTCCAGGAGAAATGTCACAGTGTCTCAGGGTCTCAAGTATCTCATGAGGCAGATCTCACGAGCATTAAAAGACACATTTAGAAAGCTGAAAGCCCACTACAATGTTGTAGAGTGATTAACCTCCAATTAAAATAAGTAAATAAATTTTAAAATTCAAATAATAAACTTTGAAATAAAACAACAGAAATCCTGTGAGTGCTATATATAAATAAGTGATCATTGATTGAAATACCAGCTTTTTAAGTGACCTCTGATAATTCAATGTATAACTGCTGCTTATAATAACAAATCATAAGTGCCTCATTCCACATAAGTTCGAAAAGGCTATTCTCTTCCAGATGGACATCTGGATAGATTTTTTAAACTTTCTTCTTTTACTCGCAAGATAACGTGTAAAAGTTTAACTGTATATTTAACACAGCAGCTCCTAAATAGCTGGAAAATTATATCATGATTTATAAATCTGATATTTTGGTGGGACCTAGAAGGTATGCTTATTTTCAGAACTATAAATGAACTTGGAGAATATTACACTTAGTGAGATAAGCCAGATCGAGAAAGACAAATGCTATATGATATCAGTTACATGTGGAATCTAAAACATAAAGCAAATGAATGAAAATAATAAAAAGACAGAATAACAGTTACAGAGAACAAGCTGATATTTGCCGGCTGGGAGAGGGGAGAGAGTGGGGCAAGGCAAAGGGGCGGAGTGAAGAGGCACAGACCGCTGTTCATAAAACAAGCCACAGGATACATAGAGTATAACCAATATTCTATCATGATTATGGACTGACTATAACCTTCAAAAATTGTGAATCACCACATTGCACACTTGAAGTTTATATAATACTGTACATCAGCTATACCTCAATAAAGAGTGGGTCAGTCACAAAATCTGAGAGGAAGTCAGAAAATACCTCAAGACAAATGAAAATGCAATACAGCTTTTCAAAATCTATGGGATGCACCAAAAGTATTTTTAAGTGGGAACTTCATAGAGATATAGGCCTTCTTTAGGAAAAAGGAAAAACCGAATGTACCACCTAAAAGCATTAGAAATAGAAGAATAAAGCCTAAAGTCAGCAGAAGGAATGAAATAATAAAGATCACATAAGAAATAGTAAAAAAAAAAAAAAAAACATAGAAAAGACCAGTGAAATCAAGAACTGGTTTTTGGGAAGATAAACAAAATTGACAAACCTCTAACCAGGATCACCAAGAAGAAAAGAGAGAGGACCTAACTAAGCAAAATAGCAAATGAAAGAGGAGAAATAAAGTAAATCCCTTATATATAAACTTTCAAGTTGCAAACCTTCAAAGATGCAAACATTCATTGGCATGTCCAATCAGGGAAGTTAGTTCAAGTATCTGGCACACGCTGTCACATGCTTCTATCTTCTACAAGTGGGCTTTTGTGTACTTTACTATACAGTACTGTATAGGCTACAACAGGTGTATACAACAGGTATAATATCTTTATTTTAAGCCCACAGTGTCTGTGGCCCTTATAGAATGAATTTGAGAGTGTTCTCAAATTCTATAAGGTCACGTAGAGCCAGCAGTATTGTAGCTGGTAGACTATGGTGCTTTTCAAGTTACTATATTGTAAGATTAAAAATGCTTTTTTTGGGTATGTGTTTGTCTTTTGTGTACTATTTGTGTGAAAAGTGTTATAAACTTCTAAAAGTACCATACTACATAGCTGATTATGTTCGTTGGGCACCTAGGCTAATCTTGCTGGATTTATGAGCAGACTGGACTTGCAATGCCCTCTGTGTGTGGAGCTCATTTGTATGTCTGTTGTTCAGTACTCAGTCATATCGTGGGGATGAGCTATAAAAACCAGTCCCACAGAGATATAAAGATATCATAAGCGAATACTGTGAAGTGATGCACCAACAAATTGGACAGCCTAGAAGAAATGAAAATTTTCAGAAATGTATAACCTGCCAAGACTGAATCAAAAAGAAATAGACACTTTGAGCAAATTGATTACTAGTAGTGAAATTGAATTTGTAAGAAAACTCCCACCGAAAGTCCCAGACCAGATAGCATCATACCAGAGTTCTGTCAAACATGTAAAGAAAAACTAATAATAATCTTTCCTAAGCTATTACAAATAACTGAATTGGGGAGAACACTCTCAAATTCATTCTATAAGGTTACTATTACCCTGAAACCAAAATCAGGCAAAGACACTGCAAAAAAATAAAAATAAAATTATAGGCCAATACCTTTGATGAACAAGGACGCAAAAATTCTCAATATTTATTAACAAAGTGAATCCAACAATTTATGAAAAAACTAAACACCATAATCAAGTTTCATTTATTACAGGGTCACAAGAATAGCTTAACACACACAAATCAATCAATGTAATACACCATATTAACAAAAGAATGGATAAAAATCACGTGATCCTCTCAACAGATGCAGAAAAGGCATTTGACAATATAGCATCTATTCATGATTTTAAAAAAATACTCTTATCAAACAGAGATCAAAGTGCTGGCATCCAGTGGATCCCAGAAAAAGCAAGAGAATTCCAGAAAAACATCTACTTCTGCTTTATCAACGACACTAAAGCTTTGACTGTGTAAGCACAACAAACTGTGGGAAATTCTTAAAGAGACGGGAATACCAGACCCCCTACCTGCTACCTGAGAAACCTGTGCGCAGGTCAGGAAGAAGCAGTTAGAACTGGATGAGGAACACGGACTGGTTCAAAATTAGAACAGAAGCACGTCAAGGCTGGATATTGTCTCCCTGCTTATTTAACTTATATGCAGAGTACATCATGCGAAATGCCAGGTTGGATGAAGCATACGCTGGAATCAAGATCGCTGGGAGAAACATCAATAACCTCAGATATGCATATGACACCACCCTTATGGCAGAAAGCTAAGAGGAACTGAAGAGCCTCTTGATGAAAGTGAAAGAGGAGAGTGAAAAAGCTGGCATAAAACTCAGCATTCAAAAGACTAAGATCATGGCATCTGATCCCATCACTTCATGGCAAGTAGATGGGGAAACAATGGAAACAGTGAGAGACTTTATTTTCTTGGGCTCCAAAATCACTGCAGATGGTGACTGCAGCCATGAAATTAAAGGACACTTGCTCCTTGGAAGAAAAGCTATGACAAACCTAGACAGCATATGAAAAAGTAGAGGCATTACTGATAAAGATACATCTAGTCAAAGCTATGGTTTTTCTAGTAGTCGTGTATGGATATGAGAGTTGGACCATAAAGAAGGTTGAATGCCAAAGATTTGATGCTATGGAACTGTGGTGTTGGAGGAGACTCTTGAGAGTCCCTTGCACTGCAAGGAGGTCCAACCACTCCATCTTAAAGGAAATCAATCCTGAATATTCACTGGAAGGACTGATGCTGGAGCTGAAGCTCCAAATATTTTGGCCACCTAAAGTGAAGAGCTGACATTAGAAAAGACCCTGATGCTGGGAAAGTTTGAAGGCAGAAGGAGAAGGAGATGACAGAGGATGAGATGGTTGGATGGCATCACAGACTCAATGGACATGAGTTTGGGCAGGCTCCAAGAGATGATGAAGGACAGAGAAGCCTGGCATGCTGCAGGCCATGGGGTCAGAAAGAGTTGGACACGACCGTGTTGTGTGACTGAACGGCAACTTATCAAACAGAATATAGAGGGAATGGACCTCAACATAATAAAGAACATTTCACTGAAAAGGAAGGAACACTCTCAAAGTCATTCTATGAGGCCTTTATCACTCTGGTACCAAAAATAGACAATGACACTATAATAAAGAAAATTACAAGCCAACAGCTTGATGAATATGGATCTAAAAACCCTCAACAAAATATTACCAAACTGAGTCCAACAACATATAAAATGGATGATATACTACAAGCAAGTTGCAATCATCCCAGGGTCACAAGGATAATTCAACATAAGCAAATCAACCATATTTACAGAAGAAACAACAAAAACCATAGTATCTCAATAGATGCAGAAAAAGCATTTGTTCAAATTCAACATAATAAACACCATTCAACATGATAAAAACTCTCACCAAAATGGATATAGAGGGAACATATCTCGGCATAATACTGCTAATGACAAATCCATAGCCAACACATAACAGTGAAAAACTGAAACGGTTTCTGCTAAATTCTGGAACAAGACAAGAAGGGCCACTCTCACCAAGACTATTCAATATACTATTGGCAGACCTAGCCACAGAAATCAGACAATAAAAAGAAATAAAACGTACCCAAGTTGGAAGGGAACAGGTAAAATTGTCTTTCTATGGAAATAAGTTAAAACTCTATACAGAAACCCCTAAAGACCCCACACAAAAACTTAATAAAACTAATGGATGAAATGGGGTCACAAAGTCAGACACAACGGAGCGACTGAACTGAACTGAAGGTAGCAGGATACAAGATCATATACAAATATCTTTTACATTTCTTTAAACAAAAAATGAAATATAATAAAGTAAAAAAGAAACAATTCCATTTAAGTCATGTCAAAAAAATGATATACTTAACCAAGGATGTGAAAGACATAAACATAGAAAACTGTAAAAAATTAACAAAGGAAACTGAAAATAATACAAAAGAAATTGAAAATGATATGAAGATATCCCTTGCTATTGAATTGGAAGAATTAATATCGTTAAAATAGCCATTCTACCCAAAGCAATCTACACATTTCATGTGATCTCTATCAAAATACCTGTGACTTTTTTCACAGAATTAAAACAAATAATCCTAAAGTTAATATGCAACTACAAAAGACCCAGAATTGCCAGAGTAGATCTAAGGGAAAAGACCAAAGTTGGAGGCATAAAACCCTCCCAGACTTCAGACAATACTATGACGTTATGGCAATCAAAACAGACTGGTTTTGGCAAAAAACAGACACATGGATCAAGGGAACAGAATCAAGAGCCCAGAAATAAATCCATCCACTCACAGTCCATCAGTTTGCAACAGAGGAGGCAAGGATACACAATGGAGAAAAGACAGCCTCTTTAGCACGTGGTGTTTGGAAAGCTGGACAGCCACATGTAAATCAGTAAAGTTAGAACACACCCTCACACCACACATAAAAATAAACACAACTAACTTGATGACTTAAACATAAGAGAGGACACCACAAAACACCTGCAAGAGAGCAGAGGCAAAACACTCACTGATAAATGACAGTAATAGTCTCCCAGGATGAAAGAAACAAGAGCAAAAATAAGTAAACGACACTTAAAAGTTTCTGCACAGCAAAGGAAACCATAAGCAAAACAAAAAACAGCCAACAGACTGAGAGAAAATATTTGCAAATGTTGGAACCAACGAAGGCTTAATTTCCAAAACATAAAGACAGCTCATAAAACTCAATAGCAAAAAGACCAAAGAACTCAGTCAAAAAATGAGCAGAAGACCTAAATAAACAGTTCTCCAAAGAAGACACAGAGATGGCCAGCAGGCACATGAAATGATTTTCCATATTGCTATTTATTAGAAAATGCAGATAAAAATGCAATGGTGTGTCACATTTAGGGAAATTAGGTGGAGGAAGTCTTGTTCAGACTTCAGAAACAGGCCTCTCACCTGCTTCTGACCTGCCTGGACACTGCCTGGATTCTGTGCCCACTTGCAAGAACAGCAAGTCAGGTAGCACTTTAGACAAAAGAGGGAGTGGGTCTTGGAATTCTTGAGCCCCTGGAGGGCTGGCCATCCCCCCAGGGTCCAAGAAGTCTTAGGATTCCCAAGGTGAAACAAACAGCATTGTAAAAATTAAAGTGGAATCAAAGCTGCATTTTTGCACACAAACTGATGATGATATCAGTTTGCAGCCTTGGATTGCAAACAGGAGCCCCCCAGACTGAAATTGGAAGTTTCACCCTTGGGGTGGATGCACCACCTGGGACCCTTTCCCAGTAGAGACCCCTTCCAGTAGAGACCCCAGATTGCTATGACATGGGACTTCCCAGCGCTGTTGAAGTCCGGATGTTGGTTGCTGGCCCCATTTGGTGATGTGTACGCTGTTACTTCTCTCTATTGTTTCTATTTCCTTTCTTTTAATGACTTTATATTGAAATTAAGTCAGATGATCTATAAAAATTGAAATTGTTTATTTGTATGTAACTAGTGGCTTCTTCTATTAACGCATCCTTTGACCCTAAAGCTAAAGTAAAATATTTTGCAGAACAATCATCCCACCCTGGTCAGAATGTTGCTGCTGTTGTCATTGTTCAGTCAGAAAGAACACCATCAAAACATTTTAAAATAATAAATGCTGGAACAGATGTAGAGAAAAGGGAACCCTCCCACATTGATGGGTAGGACTATAAATTGCTGCAGCCAATATATGATCTTACAATCCCATTCCTGGGCATGTATTCATAGAAGACTCTAATTCAAAAAGATACAAACACTCCAATGTTCATAGCAGCACCAGTTACAATAGCCAAGATATGGAGGCAGGATAAATGTCCGTTAATAGAGGAATGGATGAAGAAGATGTACATATATGCAGTGAAACATTACACAGTTGGGGAGGGAGACGGTGGAATGATTTGATAGAGTCGCATTGAAACATATACATTACCATATATAAAATAGATAGCCAGTGGGAATTTGCTGTATGACACAGGCAATGCAAAACTGATGCCCTGTGTCAAATTAGAGGGGTGGGATGGGAAGGAGGTGCGAGGGATGTTTAAGAATAAGGGGACATATGTATACCTGTGGCTGATCCATGGTGATGAATGGCACAAACCAACACATCATTGTAGAATAGTTATCCTCCAATTAAAAACAAAATGAAAAAAATTTAAACTATGCGAATGAAATCAGAGAATGAGAAATGTTTTAGTGGTTGGAAACTAAGTCTTAAATAAAATAAAACACAACTTCCCATTATTTTCTTTTAAAAACATGTGAACATAAATCATTACTGGGTGCAAAAATGACATGGGAGCATCAGGGCTGAAAGGAAAATAATACAAAGAAGCTAAACGTTTTAAAAGAAAGAAAAAGAGGACGTGGCACACATATACAATGAAATATTGCCCAGCCATTAAAAATAATGAATAATGCCGTTTGTAACAACATGGATAGACCTACATATTATCATCTGAAATGAAATAAGTCAGAAAGAGAAAGAGAGATATCATATGATATCTCTTATAGGTGGAATCTGAAAAAATGATACAAACGAACTTCTCTACAAAGATGAATAGACTCATAGACATAGAAAACAAACAGGGGGATAGCAGGGTAAAGGGGGAGACATGAATTAGGAGTTTAGGATTAACGTCTATACAGCACTATATATAAACAGATAAATACAAGAACTTACTGTACAGCACAGGGAAATATATTCAATATCTTGTAATAATCTATAATGAAAAGAATCTGAAAATGAATAAGTATATATTTACCTGTATGTGTACAGCTGAACCGCCTTGCTGTATACCTGAAACTAACACAATATTGTAAATCAATTATATTTAAGTTTTTTAAAAGGGTTAGCAAAATTAATAATATGATTTTATATAATCTTGGGATGAAAAAGAAATTTCTGAAGTACAACAATGAACCAGAAACTATGAGAGAAAAATTATAACAATTTGAAAGTTGATTATGACTGAAAATTCCACTTACCTAAAATAATTTTGAAATGCACTTGATGAAATGGCAAATATAATCGCAAAATATTTTTAAGAGGCAATGTGATAAAGCCTGTAACATAAAAAGCATAAGCCAATAAGGGGTGGGCATACCTGTGTATCGAAATCTTTTTCAAATCTGATCTACTAAGGACAGGGTCACTTGGGAGTCTGTGCAGGTTAAGAAAGCCAAGAATGTCACCAGATTAAGAACGACGTAAGAAGGTCCGAAGGAGGCAGTGAAACCACCACCACGTCTGTTTGGTGGAGAAGGAAACGGCAGCCCACTCCGGCATTCTTGTCTGGAGAATTCCACGCACGGAGGAGCCTCGTGGGCTCTAGTCCATGGAGGTCTTAAAGAGTCAGCACGACTGAGTGACTAACACGCACCTGTGCTTGGGGAGGGGCACCTCTGATGTCTGTGTCAGCCACTCTAGCATCCGCAGAATCCCAGGATCTCCAAAGATGGCAGTGGAGAATTAGTGAAGTATAGTTCAAAAGGCCATGGAATCATACATGAGTAGTTCTGACATATTACTATGGAGTAACTAGCTTGGCTTTCCTGTACAGAAATTAATGATTCAAAGCTATATATTGAAATGGATGTCAAATCAATTATTATTATATGAAAACATCCTCAAGAGAACAAATTAAACTGGAAGTGCTCTTGACAAGAATAAGACAGACGTGTTTAGACCATAGTTAATTCCCATTGAGTTCAGTAAATGGTTATTTTTGATTTAAAACAACTCACTTTTACAAGGTAGTAAGTTTAATAGACATTATCTCGCTTTATTCTAGATGATCCTTTACCCTCAAAGTCCAGGTGGAAAACAAAATGAGAAGGTAACAAAGTTCAAGATCCCATCCTAAAGATAGTGCTGAACTGGAATTCAACACCCACCCGCCACCCCAGAGCAACACCTGACGTTCACACTACAGATTAATCTTTTCACGGAAGGTTAGAGAACTGGTATAAAGGAGAAAGAGAACTTGAGGAAGAGCCGTAAGTGGAAGGTCTGGACGCGAGAGAGGGGAGAGAGTGGAAAGATGGGAGCTGCTGAGGGCTATAGACGCTCTGCCGCAAAGGTCCCACTGGGTGGCTCACACGGCTATGGAGACATCACACAGTCCACTAGTGTGTCTAAATTTTGCCCTCTCACCTTGACCCAGACACCCAGAAGGACAGAGTTCTTGCCAAAGGTTGAAATGTTGTACTTCTTTTCCAAAGGAATTCTCCAGGTGGGTCCTATTACTCTCTGAGATGGGAACCTTTAAACCTTTATACACTGACAGCCAGAGATGCCCACATTGAATATCCTCTTAAATGCGTTACTAAGGGCAGAGTTAGATGGGAGGGAAGATAAGCAGGGGTCAAAAACTCCAAGTACTTGCTCTCTGGAGTCATGGTTGTCATGGAGTTTTGTCCCTGCTAATTTCATGCCCTATGTTACCATGTCCCTCCTGAGTCAGTTCTCACTCTCCCTTGGGCCTGACATGATCTCATCATTATAGCTTTACTTTTCATGAAATTGGAGTCCTATGAGCCGAACTGGCATGGTGATCCTCTAGTCCTATACCTATGATTTCCAAGTGAGGATCTGAGTATATGGAGCTAAAATTTTGCCCAAGATGACACAGTTAGCTGGAAAAATACTTTGAACACAACAAAATACCTATATATGAACACTTTCCTGTTTGCAAAGCAATTTCCTTTTAGAGATATACACATATCTATATGCACGCTAAGTCGCTCAGTTGTGTCCTATTCTTTGCGACCCAGTGGACAGTAGCCCACCAAGCTCCTCTGTCTGTGGGGTCCTCTGGGCAAGAATGCTGGAGTGGGTGGCCATGCCCTCCTCCCGGGGACCTTCCTGACCCGGGGGTCGACCTGTGTCTCTCATGTCTCCTGCAGGCGGTTTCTTTACCACTAGTGTTACCTGGGAAGCCCAGACACATATGAGCATTTTCCCAAACACCTAACCTCACTCAGTCAACACCTTGAGAGGTGGCATGGCATTATTTCCTATGACTAAATGAGAAACTTAGGCAAAAAGGCATACAATGAAACTAATTCATGGTGGGGCCATAAATTATCATGGTTACACCACAGGCATTGGTGCTGGCCAAACTGAGTTGAATTTTAGCTCTTCTACTTGAAGAGCGTGTGGCCACCAGCAAGTTAACCTAGATTTAGCAGTGTCACCTATAATACAGGACTGATAGTGGACTCAAGTTAGATAATGCTCATGGAGTATTTAGAGTGTGCAGTGAGCAGCCTGCCTTCTGTTAACGGTAGGTGTGACGGGATGTCCCAGGGGCCCAGTGGTGAGAGCCGGGCTCCCGGTGCATGGTGCGCGGGGCCCATCCCTGGTTGTGGAACCGAGATCCTGCCTGCTCGCGATGCAGCTCTCCCACCCCTGCAAACAGCAGGTGTAACTAGTGTGTTCTAAATTGGACTTCTTTCCAAAATATGCTGAATACTAATCATTCACTAAAAATATCTACTTAAGATGATTCTCACAAAGTTTCTTTGGGTTTTTTGTTTGTTTTAATGGAGCTCATCTATCCTGTCGTTCCTGGGGATATAGAGATATTTTAGGAAGGCCCTATTCTCAGTTTCCTCTTCTTCAACTAATCTTACTTCTAGGGAGAAAGAGATGGGTGGGTAATGAGTTAATTATGTGGTTTAACTCTTGATAATAGAGACCCAGGCTCCCTGGGTCAGGGATGTTAAAGCTCAGATGGTAAAAAATCTGTTCAGTCCCTAGGTCAGGAAGATCCTCTGGAGGAAGGCATGGCAATCCACTCCAGTATTCTTGCCTGGAGAATCCCATGGACAGAGGAGCCTGGTGGACTACAATCCATGGGGTCGCAAAGAGTTGGACAGGACTGAGCAACTGATGCTACCACTACTCACTGATCTTCTGGCTTCCCTGAGAGCTCAGTCGGTAAAGAATCCGTCTGGAATGCGGGAGACCCCAGTTCGATTCCTGGGTTGGGAAGATATGCTGGAGAAGGGACAGGCTACTCACCCCTGTATTCTTGGGCTTCCTTTGTAGCTCAGGTGATAAAGAATCTGTTCACAGTGTGGGAGACCTGGGCTTGATCCCTGGGTTGGAAAGATCCCCTGGAGAAGGGAACGGCCACCCACTCCAGTACTCTGGCCTGGAGAATTCCATAGACTGTATAGTCCATGGGGTGGCAAAGAGTCAGATACACTGAGTCAGTTTCACTTTCATTTTGGTAGTAGTTATATACCCTTGTGATAAAAACCGATGATTTAACCATTTATACTGAACAGATTGTTAAGACAGTTTTAAGAGCTTAAGACAATCTTGATTCCAGCTTGTGTTTCATCCAGTATGGCATTTCACGTGATGTGCTCTGCATATAAATTAAATAACCAGGGTGATAATATACAGCCTTAACATACACCTGCCTCAATTTTGAACCAGTCTGTTGTTTCATGCTTGGTTCTAACTGTTGCTTATTGACCTGCATACAGGTTTCTCAGGACACAAGTAAGGTGGTCTGGTATTCCACCTCTTTAAGAATTTTCCACTAGTTGTTATGACCCACACAGTCAAAGCCTTTAGCACAGTCAATGAAGCAGAAGTAGATGTTTTTCTGGAATTCCCTTGCTTTTTCTATGATTCAGTGGATGTCTGCAATTTGACCTCTGGTTCCTCTGCCCTCTCTAAATCCAGCTTGTACATCTGGAAGTTCTAGGTTCACACACTATTGAATCCTAGCTTGAACGATCTTGAGCATGACCTTGCTAGCATGGGAAATGAGTGCCATTGTGTGGTAGTTTGAACATTGTTTGGCATTGCCCTTCTTTGGGATTGGAATGAAAACTGACCTTTTCCAGTCCTGTGGCCACTGCTGAGTTTTCTATATTTGCTGGCATTTTGAGAAATGCAAATCAAAACTGCAATGACATATCAGGTCACACTGCTAAGAAGGGCCATCATCAAAAAGTTTACAAACAATAAATGCTGGAGAGGGTGTGGAGAAAAGGAATGTTCTTGCACTGTTGGTGGAAATGTGAACTGATACAGTCACTTTGGAAGATCTCTTTATTTANAAAGAATCCAATGACTCTCTGGGGACAAATATGAATTAATGATACAGTTTATTAGTTTGCTAAAGTCTGTGATATATGGAAACTCTGAAAAGCCTTGTTTTTCTTTTTAACCAGACCATGGGACCACAAATCTACATCCTGCTTCTGAAGACAAAAATTGGCTAGAGCTGAAACACCTGCTTATCCCACAAACTATTTCCTTTCTTGCCCCTTGAGGTTTGAGGTTTCCAGGAAAATATCAGCATTAAAGTACTTCTAGCCATTCCATCTTGGTGATTATATTGCCTGCATACAACCATGAATTTCTCAGACATGACATGTTGAACACAGACAAGAGAAAGGAATGTATATTGGTTTTTCCATATTGACTCTTACTCTGCAACATGGAATATTTGGTGACTTTATTATTGTCATGAATTCTCACACAATTCCCATCACATCACATATGTTCAGATGCTTGAAAGAGCAGGAATTATTTTGACAGTATGATCCCACTAGCTATGTCAACCAGGGGTAAATTTTCCAGACTTACTGAGGGAGGGAAACAAGAGCTTGACTTCCATAATATCAGAAGTTGCTACTGACTGTGACATGGATTTTGAATATCATCCCCATCAGAAATTCCCACTGGACACTAGATGCAAACTGTTACAGCATCAGAACCATAAGTTAACAGCCCTGAAGGGGCCACACACCTCATGGCACCTCTCTTTATTGTTCAAATCATGTCCTCCTATTTAGATACAACTGTGGAGTTAGAATGTGATCAATACCTTATTAGATAAAAAGCACTGAAAGAGGTATTACTCAGACAGTCGCTGTATGGACTGGTCTTCCGGGAAGGCACAGCTAGGCCAACTGCATACCTTGTCTCTGTCCAAAGACACACCCTCTCTGTGTATCCATTCTCATTCCGGCCAGAAACACAGAATGGACATCAGTGACCACCACGTCTGGGTTATGCTGCATCAGCATATTTGGGGGACAAGGTTCATGCACTCCTGGGGCTTCAGGTGTCTCTCCTTCAAGGTTAGAAGGCTGAGATTGAACAGGGTTCCATCTCAGAAGTAGAAAAGAAGCAATAGGTTCTATACCTTGATGTTTCATGAATAATTGTTAATAGATTAATAAATAGTGAGGCCACTCCACATGGAGGATAAAAACAATGGCTGTCTAGGACTTAAAGATACTGTGTTTGTATAGTTTGATTCAGGTGTTGGCCCATGTTGGCATATTATCTGGGTCAAATTGAGTCTTCTTGTCAAAGGCAGGATGAACTTTGCTGTAGTACATCCATATCAATATTGTTGAGGGTTAAGGTGGGTCATTCTAACAAGACAAATCCATCAGAAATCTTAGTCTGTGACCTCAGCAACACCCTCTCTTCTTTTGCAACCTCTTCAAGGTATCTTTGATTTCTTTGTTCCTCAGACTGTAAATCAAAGGATTCAACATGGGAATCACCACCGTATAGAAGACTGATGCAAATCTGTCAAAGCTGGAGGAACCACCAGAGCTGGAACTCAAATAGACAAACATACCTGAGGTATAGAAGAGAGTGACTGCTGTCAGGTGGGAAGCACAGGTGTTGAAAGCCTTGGACCTGCCACTTGCTGTCGTGATCTTCATGATGGAGATGACAATATAGATATAGGATATCATGATAACTGAAACATTTATTATCCCAAAAATCATTGTCAATAAAGCAGTAAAGAGTTGTACAAAGAACGTGTCAGTGCAGGATAGAACTAACAGCTGGGGCAGGTCACAGAAGAAGTGGTGGATGACATTAGGCCCACAGAAGTGGAGCTGGAGCATGGCACACAATTGGAATATAGTAGCCGAGAGTCCAGCCATGTAGGATCCCAGCACCATCCGACCGCAGAGAGCGGGCGACATGACTGACGAATAGAGGAGCGGGTTACAAATGGCGGCATATCGGTCATAAGCCATGGCGGTCATGAGGCAAGACTCACTCAGCCCCATGGTGGAGAATACGAAATTCTGAATAACACACCCCACAAAGGTGATAGTTTGCTGCTCCTGGAAGAAGTCGTAGAGCATCTTGGGGGCTGTGGAGGTCACGTAGCAAATGTCTATGAAGGACAGGTTACTGAGAAAGAAGTACATGGGGGTGTGGAGGTGGGAGTCCATTCTTATTAAGATGAGCAGCGACAGGTTCCAAGTCAGGGTCAAAATGTATATCACCAGGAATACGACAAAGAGCACTACTATGATTCTGGGGAAGTCTGAGAATCCCAAGAGGATGAAATGCATGATCTTTGTAATATTTCCTCCCCCAATCATTGGCTTTGTACTGCTAAAATCTGAGAAGAGACAAGAGAATGTATTGCTGGCTCAGGCGGCATGGTAGCATCACAATTCTCTTATACACCGTTATTTTCCTCCATTGAGCCCTGGATAAAAGGAAACGCTCCGCTGCCCTGGAGAAAAGATCTCAGCTTTCCATCTTGAATTGTAAGGAAGTGACTCCTCACTGCTTCAGGTTCTCAATTATAATTAAAAGATATATTTAAAAAGTTGAAAACTTTTTTAAAAAGCAATAGGATACAGGATGTTAGGGGAAGATGCACAGGGATGACCCAGGGGGATGTTATGGGGAGGGAGGTGGGAGGGGGGTTGATGTTTGGGAACGCATGTACACCCGTGGTGGATTCATGTCATTGTATGTCAAAACCAATACAGTATTGTCAAGTAAAATAAAGTTAAAATAAAAATTTTTTAAAAGCAATAGAAATCTTGTAATTATTATATTTAAGGAAGAGATTATTGATTAAAATGCTGGGTTTTTCAAAGACTTCTAATAATGTACAACTGCTGCTTTATAATAATATAACGTAAGTGGTATCATTTCAGGATAAATGTGAAGTAGATTTTCTCCTGGATGATCATCTAGAGAGATTTTTATATTTTATTCTTTTATCCATAGGAAAGTTACTCCATTTATAATAACCTCTCAATCTTTTTAACCTCTCCACAGAGGTTACTATTACCATTCTCCTTGGGTCGGGAAGATCCCCTGGAGAAGGAAATGGCAACCCACTCCAGTACTCTTGCCTGGAGAATCCCATGGATGGAGGAGCCTGGTAAGCTACAGTCCATGGGGTCACAAAGAGTCAGACACGACTGAGCAACTTCACTTTCACTCAATCTTTTTAAAAATATATTTATTACAGTGGCTCCTAAATGGCCTAGAAAAGTATATCATGGTTTGTAATCCTGAGTTGTTGGGGAGATACAGCATGAATGCCCAATTAAGTTATGTAGTAAGTGTTCTTAGGGAGGCCTTCATGTAAAATATTTCAGAAATAAGCTAGTACAACTCACTACTGTCCCCCTTTATTGGCCTATTTTATAATATTTTTCTTCTTAGGAAATAGCAGAGAACTGTGGTTAAGGGTTCAGACTTTGGAGTTTTAGTTCTGAGTGTCATAATCAAGATGGCAGTATAGATCATGCCTAACTTCAGTTCCCCTCACTTAAACAGTAACCAGCAACCATTCATAGGAAGAATACCAGTGTGAACATCCTAAAATGCAGGGATGAATGGGAAGCACCCCTCTGGACCACACTGACCAAGAAGAGCCACGTTAGGGGAGTAGAGGAGCTCCTCCCTCACAGCCTTGCCCTTCCCCACTGCTGGCTCAGCGTCACGCCAAGAGGGCTCCTCTTGGTCTATGGTTTTCCTGCCAAACTGGACAACCTAGAAAAAAATGAATAAATTTCTAGAAATATACAGCTTAGGAAAACTGAATCAAGGGGAAACAGAAAGACTAAGCAGGCCAAGAGTGACGAAGGAGATTGAATCAGTAATTAAAAACCTCCCAGCAAAGAAAAGCCCAGGACCAGAAGGCTTCATGACGGATTGCATCAAACATTTAAAGGCGATTAATGCCAATCATTTTCAAAGTCTTCCAAACAGTTAAAGAAAAAAATAACATTTCCAAACTCATTTTGCAAAGCCAATAGAATACTTTGATACCAAAGTGACACAGGGAAATTANTCAGATGCTTGAAAGAGCAGGAATTATTTTGACAGTATGATCCCTCTAGCTATGTCAACCAGGGGTAAATTTTTCAGACTTACTGAGGGAGGGAAAGAGGAGCTTGACTTCCATAATATCAGAAATTGCTACTGACTGTGACATGGATTTTGAATATCATTCCCATCAGAAATTCCCACTGGATGCTAGATGCAAACTGTTACAGCATCAGAACCATAAGTTAACAGCCCTGAAGGGGCCACACACCTCATGGCACCTCTCTTTATTGTTCAAATCATGTCCTCCTATTTAGATACAACTGTGGAGTTAGAATGTGATCAATACCTTATTAGATAAAAAGCACTGAAAGAGGTATTACTCAGACAGTCGCTGTATGGACTGGTCTTCCGGGAAGGCACAGCTAGGCCAACTGCATACCTTGTCTCTGTCCAAAGACACACCCTCTCTGTGTGTCCGTTCTCATTCTTGCCAGAAACACAGAATGGACATCAATGACCACCACGTCTAGATTATGCTGCGTCAGCATATTTGGGGGGCAAGGGTCACCCACTCCTGGGGCTTCAGGTGTCTCTCCTTCAGGGTTAGAAGGCTGAGATTGAACAGGGTTCCATCTCAGAAGTAGAAGAGAAGCAACAGGTTCTATACCTTGATGTCTCATGAATAATTGTTAATAGATTAATAAATAGTGAGGCCACTGCACATGGAGGATAAAAACAATGGGTCTCCAGGACTTAAAGATACTGTGTCTGTGTAGCTCGATTCAGGTGTTGGCCCATTTGGCAAACTGTCTGGGTCAAAATGAGTCTTCTTGTCAAAGGCAGGATGAACTTTGCTGTAGTCCATTCATATAAATATTATTGAGGGTTAAGGTGGGTCATCCTAACAAGACAAATCCGTCAGAAATCTCAGTCTGTGGCCTCAGCAACACCGTCTCTTCTTTTGCAACCTCTTCAAGGCATCTTTGATTTCTTTGTTCCTCAGACTGTAAATCAAAGGATTCAACATGGGAATCACCACTGTATAGAAGACTGATGCAAATCTGTCAAAGCTGGAGGAACCACCAGAGCTGGAACTCAAATAAACAAAGATACTTGAGGTATAGAAGAGAGTGACTGCTGTCAGGTGGGAGGCACAGGTGTTGAAAGCCTTGGACCTGCCACTTGCTGTCGTGATCTTCATGATGGAGATGACAATGGAGACATAGGATATCATGATAATGGAAACATTTATTATCCCAAAGATCATTGTTAATATGGCAGTCAAGATTTGTACAGAAAATGTGTCAGTGCAGGATAGAACTAACAGCTGGGGCAGGTCACAGAAGAAGTGGTGGATGACATTAGGCCCACAGAAGTGGAGCTGGAGCATGAAACACAATTGGGAAATAGAAGCAGAGAGTCCAGCCATGTAGGATCCCAGCACCATCCGACCGCAGAGAGCGGGCGACATGACTGACGAATACAGGAGCGGGTTACAAATGGCGGCATATCGGTCATAAGCCATGGCGGTCATGAGGCAAGACTCACTCAGCCCCATGGTGGAGAATACGAAATTCTGAATAACACACCCCACAAAGGTGATAGTTTGCTGCTCCTGGAAGAAGTCGTAGAGCATCTTGGGGGCTGTGGAGGTCACGTAGCAGATGTCCATGAAGGACAGGTTACTGAGAAAGAAGTACATGGGGGTGTGGAGGTGGGAGTCCATTCTTATTAAGATGAGGAGCGACAGGTTCCAAGTCAGGGTCAAAACGTATATCACCAGGAATACGACAAAGAGCACTACTATGATTCTGGGGAAGTCTGAGAATCCCAAGAGGATGAAATGCATGATCTTTGTAATATTTCCTCCCCCAGTCATTGGCTTTGTACTGCTAAAATCTGAAAAGAGACAAGAGAATGGATTTGCTGGCTCAGGCGGCATGGTAGCATCACAGTTCTCCTATACGCTGTTATTTTCCTCCATTGAGCCCTGGATAAAAGGAAACGCTCCACTGCCCTGGAGAAAAGATCTCAGCTTTCCATCTTGAATTGTAAGGAAGTGCCTCATCACTGCTTCCGGTTCTCAATTATAATTAAAAGATATATTTAAAAAGTTGAAAACTTTTTTAAAAAGCAATAGAAATCTTGTGATTATTATATATAAGGAAGAGATCATTGATTAAAAGGCTGGGTTTTTCAAAGACCTCTAATAACGTACAACTGCTGCTTTGTAATAATATAGCGTAAGTGGTATCATTTCAGGATAAACGTGAAGTAGCTTTTCTCCTGGATGATCATCTAGACAGATTTTTATATTTTCTTCTTTTATCCATAGGAAAGTTACTCCATGTATAATAACCTCTCAATCTTTTAAAAAATATATTTATTACAGTGGCTCCTAAATGGCCTAGAAAAGTATATCATGGTTTGTAATCCTGAGTTGTTGGGGGGAGATACAGCATGAATGCCCAATTAAGTTATGTAGTAAGTGTTCTTAGGCCTCCCTAAGTAAAATATTTCAAAAATAAGCTAGTACAACTCACTACTGGCCCCCATTATTGGCCTATTTTTATAATATTTTTCTTCTTAGGAAATAGCAGAGAACTGTGGTTAAGGGTTCAGACTTTGGAGTTTTAGTTCTGAGTGTCATAATCAAGATGGCAGTATAGATCATTCCTAACTTCAGTTCCCCTCACTTAAACAGTAACCAGCAACCATTCATAGGAAGAATACCAGTGTGAACATCCTAAAATGCAGGGATGAATGGGAAGCACCCCTCTGGACCACACTGACCAAGAAGAGCCACGTTAGGGGAGTAGAGGAGCTCCTCCCTCACAGCCTTGCCCTTCCCCACTGCTGGCTCAGCGTCACGCCAAGAGGGCTCCTCTTGGTCTATGGTTTTCCTGCCAAACTGGACAACCTAGAAAAAATGAATAAATTTCTAGAAATATACAGCTTAGGAAAACTGAATCAAGGGGAAACAGAAAGACTAAGCAGGCCAAGAGTGACGAAGGAGATTGAATCAGTAATTAAAAACCTCCCAGCAAAGAAAAGCCCAGGACCAGAAGGCTTCATGACGGATTGCATCAAACATTTAAAGGCGATTAATGCCAATCATTTTCAAAGTCTTCCAAACAGTTAAAGAAAAAAATAACATTTCCAAACTCATTTTGCAAAGCCAATAGAATACTTTGATACCAAAGTGACACAGGGAAATTACAAGAAAATAAAATCACAGGTCATTACCCTTGATAAATGGAGATTTTTAAACTCTCAACAAAATACTAGCAAATAAAATTCAGCAGCACATAGAAAGGATCATACACCATGATCTGGTAGGGTTCATTCTTGAGATGCAAGAACGGGTTGATCAATCAATGTGATACACTGCTTTAATATAATGAAATGTAAAAATCACATAATCCTCTCAATAAATGTACAAAAGCATTTAACAAATTCAACATCCAAACATGACAAAAATTCACAAGTCAAATATCAAAAGACTTCATCTCAACATAATAAAGCACATAGTAACATGCCTTCATCTAACATACTCAGTGGTGAGTGATTGAAAGCGTCTCTCCTAAGATCAGGAGTAAGACACGTGACTAACCATTCCTACTCAACATAGCTCTAGAAATCCAAGCCAGGTCAATCAGGCATGAAAGATAAATAAATAAATAAACGGCATGAGAATTGGAAATAATTGAAACTGTTTCTGTTTATAGACAATATGATTTTTAATACAGAAAATCCTAAAGATTTCACCCCAAAATGATAAGATCTTATGAACAAGTTTAGTTATCTGCAGTATACCAAATCAACAGATAGAAATCAGTTCCATTTCTATTACCTAGAATAAATTATCTGAAAAAAAGAAATAAAGAAAACAATTACATTTACAGTAGTATCAAAAACAAAACACTCAGGAATGAATTAACTGAGGAGATGAAAGATCTTCAAAATGAACATTCACTGTAAGACATTGACAAAAGAAAATGAAGACACAAGTAAGTAGAAAGATCTTCCGTATTCATGGATTGAAAGAATGGATATTGTTAAATTGTCCATAATACCCAAAGCCACTGACAGATTCAATGCAATAGCTATCAAAATTCCAAAGACATTTTTCACAGAAATAGAACAATCCTAAAATTGGCATGGCACCACAAACACCCAGAACAGATGAAGCAATCCTGAGAAAGAGACCAAAGCTGGAGACATTAGGCTTCCTGATTTCAAACTGCATTACAGAGCTATAGTTTAAAAAAAAGTGAGACTATATCAAACTAAAAAGCAAAAGAACTAAACAAAAGGAAAAGGCAGTCCATGAACTGGGAGAAAATACTTGCAGAAACACATCTAGTAAGAGTTAGCGTCCAAAATACATAAAGAACTCATGCTCACTCGAGAGTTATTTACAATTATTACAACAGCCGAAACATTGAATGAAACAAATGCGATGTCCACTGAAAGGTGAATGGACACTATGGCCATACTACCCTGACTGTGTCCAATCTTGTCTGAAAAGTGAATGAATAAAACAAAAATTACACACACACACACACACATATATACACACATATATACATATATATGAAATATTCAGACATGAAAAAGAAAATCTTGGCATTTGCAACAGATTGGATAGATCTCAAGGGCATTCTGCTAAGTGAGATCAGTCACAGAGAGAAAAACAAATACTGTATAAACTCCCTTTATGTAGAATCTAAAAATAAATCTCATAAAAAAAAAATCAGATTGTGATTGACAGAGGCAGGAGTAGAAGATGGTTGAAAATGACCAGAAGATCAGAAGGTATAAACTCCCAGTTGGAAGGTAAGTTCTGGGGATACAATGTACAACATGATGACATTAGTTAATAATACTGTATTGTATGTTTGAAGGTTTCTAAGAAAATAGGCCTCAAAAGATCTCATAATAACGGATACCATCATGTACATGGAAAGGGCTGGATGCTAACTGTCTTATCGTGGTAGTCACTGGGCAGTGTACACAGGCATCAGATCACTGGGTGTGTGCCTTGCTGCTGCGTTCAGTTGCTAAGTCCCATCTGACTCTTCGGGACAAGCAGCAGACCAGACTCCTCTGCCCTTCACTGTCTCCTGGAGTTTGCGCAAACTCATGCTCGTTAGGTCAGTGATGCCATCCAACTCTCTCATCCTCTGTCACCCTCTTCTCCTGCCCTCAATCTTTCCCAGCATCAGGGTCTTTTCTAATGAGTCGGCTCTTCACATAAGGTGGCCAGTGTATTGGAGTTTCAGCCTCAGCATCAGTCCTTCCAATGAATATTTAGGGTTGATTTCCTTTAGGATGGACTGGTTGGATCTCATTGTAGTCCAAGGGACTCCCAAGAGTCTTCTCCAAAACCACAGTTAAAGTGCATCCGTTCTTCAGCGCTCCACCTTCTTTATGGTCCGACTGTCACGTCTGTACATGACTGCTGGAAAAACCATAGCATTGACTATACAGACCCCTGTCAGCAAAGAGACGTCTCTGCTTTTTATAATACTGTCTAGCTTTGCTGTAGCTTTTCTTCTGAGGAGCAAACATCTTTTACATTCGTGGCTGCAGCCACTGTCTGCCGTGATCTTGGGGCTCAAGAAAATAAAATCTGTCACTCTTCCCATTTTTTCCCCATCTATTTGCCATGAAGTAATGGGACGGGATGCCATGATCTTCATTTACTGAATGTTGAGTTTTAAGCCAGCATTTTCTCTCTCCTTTTTCACCCATATCAAGAGACTCTTTATAAAGTTTCTTTTCTCTTTCTGCCATTCAAGTGATATCATCTACATCTCTGAGGTTGCTGATATTTCTCCCAGCAATCTTAATTCCAGCTTGTGATTCATCCAGCCCAACATTCACATTATGTACTCTGCATATATGTTAAATGAGCAGGATGACAGTATACAGCCTTGACGTACTCCTGCCTCAATTTTGAACCAGTCTATTGCTTCATGTCTGGTTCTAACTGTTGCTTCTTGACCTGCATACAGGTTTCTCAGGACACAAGTAAGTGGCCTGGTATTCTCACCTCTTTAAGAATTTTCCACAGATTGTTGTGATCCACACAATCAAAGCCTTTAGCACAGTCAATGAAGCAGATGTTTTTCTGGAATTCCCTTGCTTTTTCTATGCTTCAACAGATGTTGGCAAGTTGATCTCTGGTTCCTCTGCCTTTTCTAAATCCAGCTTGTACATCTGGAAGTTCTCCATTAACATGCAGCTGAAGCCTAGCTTGAAGGATTTTGAGCATTACCTTGCTAGCATGTGAAATGAGTGCAGTTGTAAGATAATTTGGATGTTCTTGGCATTGCCTTTCTTTGGGATTGGAATGAAAAGTGACCTTTTCCAGTGCTGTGGCCACTGCTGAGTTTTCCAAATCTACTGGCATATTGAGTGCAGCACTTTCACACCATCATCTTTTAGAATTTTAAATAGCTCAGATGTAACTCCATCACCTCCTCTAGCTTTGTTCGTAGTGACGCTTCCTAAGGCCCACTTGACTTCACATTCCAGGATGTCTGGCTCTAGATGAGTGACCACATCATCGTGCTTAACTGGTCATTAAGAGCGTTTCTGTACAGTTCTTTATTCTTGTCACCTCTTGTTAATCTCTTCTTCTTCTGTTAGGTCCATACCATTTCTGTCCTTTATTGTGCCCATCTTTGCATGAAATGTTCCCTTGGCATCTCTAATTTTCTTGAAGAGATTGCTGGTCTTTCCAATTCTATCGTTTTCCTCTATTTCTTTGCACTGTTCACTTAAGAAGGCTTTCTTATCTCTCCTTGCTCTTCTCTGTAACTCTGCATTCACTTGGGTATACCTCTTTTCTTCTCCTTTGCCTTTCACTCCTCTTGTTTTCTCTGCTATCTGTAAGGCCTCCTCAGAAAACCATTTTGCCTCCCTACGTTTCTTTTCTTTTTTTTGGTGGTGGGGGAGGGGATGGTTTTGGTCGCTGCTTCCTGCACAGTGTCATGAGCCTCTGTCCACAGCTTTTCAGGCACTCTTGCTACCAGATCTAATCCCTTGAGTCCATTTGTCACCTCCTCTGTATAGCTGTAAGGGAACTGATTTAGGTCATACCTGAATGGCCTTGTGGTTTTCCCTACTTTCTTCAGTTTAAGCCTGAATTTTGCAATAAAGAGCTGATGATCTGAGCCAGAGTCAGCTCCCAGTCTTGTTTTTGCTGACTTATGGAGTTCCTCCATCTTTGGCTGCAAAGACTATAGTCCATCTGATTTCGGTATTGACCATCTGTTGATGTCTATGAGTAGAGTCATCTCTCGCGTTGTTGGAAGAGGATGTTTGCTATCACCAGTATGTTTTCTTGACAAAACTCTGTTAGCCTTTGCCCTGCTTCATTTTGTACTCCAGGGCCAAACTTGTCTGCTACTCCAGGTATCTCTTGACTTCCTACATTGAAATTCCAGTCCCCTATGATGAAAAGGACATCTTTTGGTGTTAGTTCTAGAAGGTCTTGTAGTTCTTCATAGAACCATTCCAATTCAGCTTCTTCGGCAGTAGTGGTTGGGGCATATACTTGGATTACTGTGGTGCTGAATGATTTGTTTTGGAAAGGAACCAAGGTCATTCTGTCGTTTTTGAGATCGCACCCAAGTGCTGCATTTCCGGTTCTTTTGTCGATTATGAGGGCTACCCCATTTCTTCTAAGGGATTCTTGCCTGCAGTGGTGGATATAATGGTCATCTGAATTAAATTTGCCCTTGACCATCCAGTTTAGTTCACTGATTCCTAAAATGCCAATGTTCACTCTTGCTGTCTTCTGCTTGACCGCATCCAATTTACCTTGATTCATGGACCTCACATTCCGGGTTCCTGTGCAATATTGTTCTTAGTGGCACTGGAGTTTACCTTCACATGCAGACACAGCCACAACTGGGAGTTGTTTGCACTTTGGCCCAGCCTCTTCATTCTTTCTGGAACTATTTCTCTGCTCTTTCCAGTAGCATATTGAACACCTACCGACCTGGAGAGTTCATCTTGCAGTGTCCTGTCTTCTTGTCTTATCATGTTGTTCATGGGATTCTCAAAGCAAGAATACCAATGGGGTTTTCCAGTCCCTTCTCCAGTGACCCACGTTTTCTCAGAACTCACACCATGACCTGTCAATCTTGGGTGGCCCTGCGTGGCATGGCTCCTAGCTTCATTGAGTTACACAGGGCTGTGGTCCATGTCGGAGAAGGCAATGGCACCCCACTCCAGTACTCTTGCCTGGAAAATCCCATGAACAGAGGAGCCCGGAAGTCTGCAGTCCATGGGGTCACTGAGGGTTGGACACGACTGAGCGACTTCACTTTTAATTTTCACTTTCATGTATTGGAGAAGGAAATGGCAACCCACTCCAGTGTTCTTGCCTGGAGAATCCCAGGGACAGGGGTGCCTGGTGGGCTGCCGTCTATGGGGTCACAAAGAGTCGGGCATGACTGAAGTGACTTAGCAGTAGCAGCAGTCCATGTGATGGTTTTGGTTAGCTTTCTCTGCTTGTGGTTTTCGTCCTGGAGGTTGTGGGATCATAGTTCTTGCTTCTTCTGTCTGCCCTGTGGTGGATGAGGATAAGAAGCTTGTGCAAACTTCCTGATGGGAGGGACTGGCCGTGGGGGAAACTAGGTCTTGCTCTGGTGGGCAGGGCCGTGCTCTGTAAGACTTGAATCGAATTGACTGTGCCCTCTCTGTCAGCTGTTCATCCTGAGGCAGCCCAGCCCTTGAGTCCACAGGCTCTCTGGTATGGCTAATGGAGACCTCCTCAAGAAGACTTATGCCAACATACTCGCCTCCCAGTACCGTGGCTGCCGGCACCTCTGTCCCCAGGGCAGGACCCTGCCAGCCACCCTCCACAGGAGACCCCCAACACTCACAAACAGGTTTGGCTCAGTCTCGTCTGGGGATCACGGGGGTCCTGGTGCACACAAGCTTTGTTTGTGCCCTCAAAGGGTCTCTGCTTCCCTCAGTCATGTGGAAGTTTTGCAATCAAACTTTGCAGTTTTGCTATGCTACAAACTGCCTTCCCTTGTGATAAAAGAGGAAATTAATAATAGCAAACAAAAAGAAAATTTAGAAAAAAGTAATTAGAAAGGACTTGAAATTTCAGTTATTTAGAAGTCTTATAAACACTAATATTTCATTATGCTTATAGAAATGAGCATATGTCAAAAGGATAAATAGAAGTTTAAGAATAAATTCAAATATGGATAAGAATTTAATATATGACAAAGTTAGTAGTTTTAAATTGATAGAAAAGTCCTTCCTGAGTGTTCTGTCCATCTTGGCTTATTGTAAGTAAAAAGCACTAGGGAAATGAACAGATACAATTCTGTATAATTTTGGAGTGAAAAACAAATTTCTGAAATATAACAACAAACCAGAAACTTTAAGAGAAAAAATATGATATAACAATTTGAAACTTGTTTATGGTTGAAAAACCCACTTATATAATTTTGAAATACACAATGAAATGGGAAACCTAGTCCAAAAATACACAGAAGGACAACATGGTACCACCTTTAATGTGAATACAAAGAGTATGTGACTCAGAGATGGGTGCCCATACATAGTGCTGATGAGTACACAAAATAATCTATCGTTTCTGGAAGAAAAAAAATCATATAACTGCTCTCTCTCAACTTCTCTCTCTCTTACATACATGCGCACAACATGTGTTCCAATTACAAATGCCAAAAGTAATGAGTGATATCATTTTGATTTTCTTCTTTATACTTATCTGTTGGTTTTCAATTTTCCACAGCTCATATTTATAAGAACAACTTATTATGCTATGCAAATCTCTAATCCTTAATTGTTAGGCTAGAGAGAGGAAGAGGGAAAATGACAGACAGTGAATTACAATAAGAGAATGACAGACTTTCAGACTTCCCTTTTATTAATACCTCCTGGCTGTGTGACCCCTGCCAAGTTATTAACATTTCTGTTCCTCAGTTGCCTCATTTATAATGGGATTAATAATACTTACCACCTCACAAAGCTGTTGCCGAGACTGAATGACATAAAGAGCTTATTAAAACCTTGCCCAAGTGTGATCTACTAAGGACATGGTCATTTGGGAGAGTGGTACCGGGCACAAAATCAGGGAAGAAAGGCAGGAATGAAGAAGATGAAGGAAGTTGCTGGATGAAGAAGAACAAGGTTAAAAGGGCTAGTTATGTCCACCCTCCCCATGCTTGGAAGGGGGGCCTCTCTGATATCTATGTCACCTACCCTAGAGTCTCCAGTCCCCCAGGGTCTCCAAGGATGATGCTGGAGATCTACTTGACATATTTCAAAAGGCCAGTGGAATTAGGAAGAGAAAAACAAACATCGCGTAGTAACACATATGTATGGAATCTAGAAAGATGGTGCTGATGAATTTGCAGGGCAGCAGTGGAGATGCAGGCATAGAGGACAAACTCGTGGACGCAGGCGAGGGGGGCAGGAAGGAGGGGCGAGGTGGATGGAGAGAGTGGCACGGAAGCATAGACACCACCACGTGTAAAAGAGCCAGTGGGGATTCGCAGCAGGAATCAGGGAACTCAAGCCGAGGATCTGTAACAACCTAGAGGGCAGGGAGAGGGTGGGAGGTAGGAGGGGGTCACACACGTATACCTACGGCTCATTCATGCTGACGCATGGCAGAAACCAAAGCAACACTGTGAAGCAATTCTCCTTAATTTAAAATAAATATTTTTTTAAAGACCAGTGGAGAAATGTCTATTTGGTTCTTTGGCCCATTTTTTGATTGGGTCGTTTATTTTTCTGGAATTGAGCTGCATAAGTTGCTTGTATATTTTTGAGATTAGTTGTTTGTCAGTTGCTTCATTTGCTATTATTTTCTCCCATTCCGAAGGCAGTCTTTTCACTTTGCTTATAGTTTCCTTTGTTGTGCAGAAGCTTTTAATTTTAATTAGATCCCATTTGTTTATTTTTGCTTTTATTTCCAATATCCTGGGAAGTGGGTCATAGAGGATCCTGCTGTGATTTATGTCAGAGTGTTTTGCCTATGTTCTCCTCTAGGAGTTTTATAGTTTCTGGTCTTACATTTAGATCTTTAATCCATTTTGAGTTTATTTCTGTGTATGGTGTTAGAAAGTGTTCTAGTTTCATTCTTTTACAAGTGGTTGACCAGTTTCCCCAGCACCACTTGTTAAAGAGACTGTCATTAATCCATTGTATATTCTTGCCTCTTTTGTCGAAGATAAGGTGCCCATAGGTGTGTGGATTTACCTCTGGGCTTTCTATTTGGTTCCACTGATCTATATTTCTGTCTTTGTGCCAGTACCATACTGTCTTGATGACTGTGGCTTTGTAGTAGAGCCTAAAGTCAGGCAGGTTGATTCCTCCAGTTCCATTCTTCTTTCTCAAAATTGCTTTGGCTAATGCTGGAGAGGGTGTGGAGAAATGAGAACCCTCTTACACTGTTGGTGGGAATGCAAACTAGTACAATCACTATGGAGAACAGTGTGGAGATTCCTTTAAAATTTGCAAATAGAACTGCCTTATGACCCAGCAATCCCACTGCTGGGCATACACACCAAAGAAACTAGAATTGAAAGAGACACGTGTACCCCAATGTTCATTGCAGCACTGTTTATAATAGCCAGGACATGGAAACAACCTAGATGTCCATCAGCAGATGAATGGATAAGAAAGCTGTAGTACATATACACAATGGAGTATTACTCAGCCATTAAAAAGAATACATTTGAATCAGTTCTAATGAGGTGGATGAAACCGGAGCTGATTATACAGAGTGAAGTAAGCCAGAAAGAAAAATACCAATACAGTATACTAACACATATATATGGAATTTAGAAAGATGGTAACAATAACCCTGTATGTGAGACAGCAAAAGAAACGCAGAGGTACAGAACAGACTTTTTGACTCTGTGGGAGAGGGAGAGGGTGGGATGATTTGGGAGAATGGCACCGAAACATGTATAATATCATATAAGAAAAGAGTCGCCAGTCTAGGTTCAATGCAGGATACAGGATGCTTGGGGCTGGTGCACTGGGATGACCCAGAGGGATGGTATGTGGAGGGAGGTGGGAGGGTGGGTTCAGGAGTGAAAACTTATGTACACCCATGGCGGATTCACGTTGATGTATGGCAAAACCAATACAGTATTGTAAAGTAAAAAAATAAAAAGTAATGAGAACACATTTTAAAATAAATAAATAAAAATAAATACATAAATAAAAGACCAGTAGAATTGTACATGAGTATTTATTCGAATCATTGTTAGTAACCAACTTGGCTTTACTCTTCAGAAATTATGACTCAAAACTATATATTGAAATGGAAATCCAATTGTTATCATATAAAAGCAGATCCTCAAGGGAATAAATTAAATTAAAAGAGTCTTCGTGAAGAAGAAGAAAAGAAAGATGGTAAACATAGACAAGCACATTTGATCATTCCTTATTCCCCTGAAATTCAGGAAAATATTACCTTAATTCAGCATTCATTTAACTTTTCAGTTCATTCCAGTCGCTCGGTCGTGTCTGACTCTTTGCGACCCCATGGACTGCAGCACTCCAGGGTTCCCTGTCCATCACCAACTCCCGGAGCATTTAGCTTTTACAGTATGTTGAACTTTACAGACATGTCATTTGATTCTAAATGATAATTTACCCAATTTTACAGGTGAAAAACCAGAAGACAACAGAGTTCAAGACAGTATCCTTAAAAAATTGCAGGACTAGAATTCAACATTCATCCCTCACCACAGAGTAATACCTGAAATTTTAGGTTACAGATTACAAACCGTGCTCCACAGAAGTCCAGCTGGAAGAATCACATGGCCACAGAGACAACACAGAATTCATCGTTCTTATCAGTCATGCCCTCTCACCTTGACACAGTATCCAGGAAGACAGAGTTCTGGAGAAAGGTTGAAACTGTGTTTTTCTTTTGCCAGGAAATTTTCCTATTGCACTTCAGGACAGAAAATTTGGGCCATGGAATTGGCTGTACACTGGCAGTCAGAGAGACGGCCTCACTGGGGAGCCTCTTAAATGTGTTTTTAAGGGCAGAAGCGAAAGGAAAAAGACCACTAGGAGGTGAGAAATCTCCAGGTGCCTTCTCTCTGGAGTCAAGGCTGTCATGGAGCTTTGCCCCTGCTGACTTCACGTGCCACTCTGCCACATCCCTGCAGGCTCAGCTCCCCCTCTTCCTCATATTCCTATGATGATCTCATAATCATAGCTTTTCCTTTAACAAACTTGGCTTCATGTGAGCTGGAAGAGACATGGTGACCATCTAGTCCAGTAACTTCAGTTTCCCAGCTAGGACCTGAAGCCAGTGGAGCTCAGAGATTTGCCCAAGGTGGCACAGTTGGTATACCTATCTAAAATGAATGTGCTTTGTAAACAGGGTGTGTCTACATATCAAATGTATTGTATTGAAGCTATTACCAGTCAGCTGTGCCATCTTGGACAAATCTCTTAGCTAAACCGGCTTCAGACTGAAGTTACCGGACTAGATGATCACCATGTCTCTTCCAGCTCAAATGAACCAGGTTTGTTAAAGGAAAAGCTATTTTATATATGTGTGTGTTTATATACAGTCTTCCCTGATAGCTCAGTTGGTAAAGGGACAAAAAGTAAAGGGTAAAGGGTAAAGTTGGTAAAGAATCTGCCTGCGATACAGGAGACCTGGGTTCGATTCCTGGGTTGGGAATATCCCCTGGAGAAGGAGGAAAGGCTACCCACTCCAGTATTCTGGCCTGGAGAATTCCATGCATTGTAAAGTCCATGGGGTTGCAAAGAGTCAGACACAACTGAGAAACTTTCACTTTCATATATACATATATATATATATTCATAAAGTGAAGTCACTCAGTCGTGTCCGACTCTTTGTGACCCCATGGACTGTAGCCTACCAGGCTCCTCAATCTGTGGAATTTTCCAGGCAAGAATACTGGAGTGGATCGCCATTTCCTTCTCCAGGGGATCTTCCCAACACAGGGATTGAACCTAGGTCTCCCGCATTGCAGGCAGATGCTTTACTGTCTGAGCCACTGGGGAAACCTCCAGGGAATATATATATGCATACATCTTCCTAAATATCTGACGCAGATATGGTATTACTTCCTATGCATTAAGTGGGGGAAAATCAAGCCAATAAGGAATACAAAAATCTATTCATGAGATGTCCACAAATTATTGTGGTTGTAACTGTGGGCATTGGTATCAGCAAATCTGGAGTGAATACCATTTTTTCACTTGAATGTTCTGTGATCTTGAGCAAATTGACTTCTCTAAGCCTCTAAGTGTTATCACCTATAAAATAGTACTGAAAATAGAACTGAATTTGAGAACACTTATTAAGCTATTATGGGCTTCCCTGGTGGCTCAGACAGGAAAAAATTTTACCTGCAATGTAGGAGACCCAGGTTCCATCCCTGGATGGGATAGGTCCCCTGGAGAAGGAAATGGCTACCCACTCCAGTATTCTTGCTGGAGAATTCCACTGATGGAGGGGCCTGGCGGGCTACAGTACATCATGTCACAAAGAATCAGACACGACTGAGCAATTAACACTTTTACTTTCATTTTCATTTATTATAAGAGTATGTAATCCATACCTTGCCTTCTGTTACTACCAGGTGTAAGTTTTGTGTTCTGAATTGGAGTTCTTTCCACTATATTAAGCTGTATTATTAATCCTTCAGTTAAAATATCTATTTAAAACCATCCCCATAAACTTTTTTTGGTTTTTGTCTTTTTTACATTGGGGCTCAGTCAGTCAGTTCAGTCACTCAGTCGTGTCCGACTCTTTGTGACCCCATGGACTGCAGCACACCAGGCCACCCTGTCCATCACTATCTCCCAGAGTTTACCCAGACTCGTTTCCATTGAGTCGGTGATGCCATCCAACCATCTCATCCTCTGTTGTCCCCTTCTCCTCCTGCCCTCAATCTTTCCCAGTATCAAGGCCTTTTCCAATGAGTCAGTTCTTCACAAGAAGTGGCCAAAGTATTGGAGTTTCAGCTTCAGCATCAGTCCTTCCAATGAATATTCAGGACTCATTTCCATTAGGATGCACTGGTTGGATCTCCTTGCAGTCCGAGGGACTCTCGAGTCTTCTCCAACACCACAGTTCAGTGCATCAATCCTCCAGCACTCAGCTTTCTTTATAGTCCAACTCTCACATCTATGCATGACCACTGGAAAAATCAAAGGGCATTAGCGGAGCACAGCTACTCCTGACTACTCTCGGAAGTCAGGAGGATGTCCACTATGAGCCTCCAGGAGACCCTCCCTAGATAATCTCCCCAGCCTCGTCCTCAGATCAGGTGAGCTCCCAACTCCCCAGGGCTAAATACACACTCCCCTCTCTGCAACAGGCTCTGTGTGCCTATTTCCCAAGTGCGGTAGTAAGAGCAAGTCTGTAAACCAAGTGCTCTCAGAAAAGCAGACCTGGGTCAGTGGGCAGAGAGAAAAGCCATAAACACAAGCTGCAGGGCCAACTTCTGGGGAATAGTTTCCAGTAACCAGTCAGCAGAAACAGTGAGAGACTTTATTTTCTTGGGCTTCAAAATCACTGCAGATGGTGACTGCAGCCATGAAATTAAAAGACGCTTACTCCTTGGAAGAAAAGCTATGACCAACATGCTGCTGCTGCTAAGCTGCTTCAGTCGTGTCCGACTCTGCGACCCCATAGACGGCAGCCCACCAGGCTCTCCTGTTCCTGGGATTCTCCAGGCAAGAACACTGGAGTGGGTTGCCATTTCCTTCTCCAATGCATGAAAGTGAAAAGGGAAAGTGAAGTCGCTCCGTCGTGTCCGACTCTTAGCGACCCCATGGACTGCAGCCTACCAGGCTCCTCAGTCCATGGGATTTTCCAGGCAAGAGCACTGGAGTGGGGTGCCATTAGGCAGCATATTAAAAATCAGAGACATTACTTTGCTGACAAAGGTCCATCTAGTCAAGACTATGGTTTTTACAGTAGTCATGTATGGAGGTGAGAGTTGGAGTATAAAGAAAGGTAAGCGCCAAAGAATTGATGCTTTTGAATTGTGGTGTTGGAGAAGACTCTTGAGAGTCCCTTGGACTGCATTGAGATCCAACCAATCCATCCTAAAGGAGATCAGTCCTGAATACTCAATGGAAGGACCGATGTTGAAGCTGAAACTCCAATACTTTGGCCACCTGATGTGAAGAGTGGGCTCAATGGAAAAGACCCTGATGCTGGGAAAGATTGAGGGCAGAAGATTGACGACAGAGGATGAGACGGTTGGATGGCATCACCGATTCAATGGACATGAGTCTGAGTGAACTCTGGGAGTTGGTGATGGACAGGGAGGCCTGGCGTGCTGCAGCCCATGAGGTCACAAAGAGTCAGACACGACTGAGTGACTGAACTGAGCTGAACTTGTCTGGTATGTGTTAAAAGAACCAGAGAAGACAAAGGAGCTTAAGGATTCTGCCACAAGAGGGAGTAAAGAATGGAGCAGGTGTACCCATCCATCAAGAGCTGGGCAAACCTCGGAGAGCCCACCAAGGGCAGCCCGCTGCATCCGAAGGCGGCAGGTAAGGGTTTACGGGTGTCTGCTGCCTCAAGGGCTGCTATGGTGCCTCAGTCAGTAAAGGACCCGCCCGCCTGCAGTGCAGGAGACCCAGGTTTGATCCGTGGGTCAGGAAGATCCCCCAGAAAAGGAAATGGCAATCCCTTCTAATATTCCTGCTGTGGAATCCCTGACAGGCTGCAATTCATGGGGTTGCAGGACTTAGTGATTAAACCACCACCAACCACCTGCTATTTCAAATACAAGAGCAGCAACACAGAGCTTCAAGGAACATGAAGAAGAGAAACATCTCATCACCTAAAGATAACTATTCTCCAATAATTGAACCCAAAGGCATAGAACTTTGTGACTTAGCTAATAAAAAAATCGAAAGTAGCTGTTTCAAAGAAAGTCAGTAATCTACAAGAAAGCACAGAAACATGATTCAGTGAGATCAGAAAAGTACCTGTGAACCAAATGAGAGAGTTACCAAAGAGACAGAAATTATAAAAAAGAACCAAACAGAAATTCTTGGCAGTAACTTTTTGGATATGACACCAAAGAACAAGTGACAAAAGCAAAAATCAACAAGTTGCACAACATCAAATTAAAAAACTTCCACACATCCAAAGAAACACCTAACAAAATGAAAAGGCAAGCTACAGAATGGGAGAAATTATTTGCAAACCACATGTCAGTAAGGGATTAATGTCCAGTATATATTAAGAACTCATACACCTCAATAACAAAAACCAAATAATGTGATTTAGAAATGCACAGAGGGACCAAGTAGAGTAGTAGACATTTTTCCAAAGAAGGTATGCAATGGCCAACAGGTGCATAAAAAGATGCTCAACATTAATCCTCAGGAATGCAAATCAAAACCACATAGAAATACCACCTCATACCTGTTAGAGTGGCTATGATCAACACAAGGAACAGCAAGGGATGGTGAGGGCACGTACACTGGTGGTGAGAATGTCACTTGGTCTAACCACTATGGAAACAGTATGGAGTGTCCTCAAAACGCCTAAAAAAGAACTTCTGTATGAACTGGCAATTGCACTTCTGAGTATATATGCACAGGGAAGGGTAACAAAATACGGGGAGAGATCAGCACTCCCGGGTTATTCCAGTGTTAGTCACGACAGCCAAGATACAATCCAAGCGTCTGTCATGGAGGGATGGATGGTGAAGACCCAGTGTGTATGTGTGTGTGCTTACAAACGATGGAACAGTATTCAGCTGTGAGAAAGAAGGAAATCCGCCTATTTGTGATAACAGGGATGGACCTAGAGGAAATTACACTAAAAGTCAGGCAGAGAAAGACAACGAGAGGCCAATCATATCTGCATTCTAGGAAAGCCAGGCGGATAAAACAGCTCGGGGGCCGTGATGACCAGAGGCTGAGGGCTAAGGGAACTGGAGATATGTNTTATGACTCAAAACTATATATTGAAATGGAATTCCAGTTGTTACTATATAAAAGCAGATCCTCAAGGGAATAAATTAAATTAAAAGAGTCTTTGTGAAGAAGAAGAAAAGAAAGAAAGATGGTAAACATAGACAAGCACATTTGATCATTCCTTATTCCCCTGAAATTCAGGAAAATATTACCTTAATTCAGCATTCATTTAACTTTTCAGTTCATTCCAGTCACTCAGTCGTGTCTGACTCTTTGTGACCCCATGGACTGCAGCACTCCAGGGTTCCCTGTCCATCACCAACTCCCGGAGCATTTAACTTTTACAGTATGTTGAACTTTACAGACATGTCATTTGATTCTAAATGATAATTTACCCCAATTTTACAGGTGAAAAACCAGAAGACAACAGAGTTCAAGACAGTATCCTTAAAAAATTGCAGGACTAGAATTTAACATTCATCCCTCACCGCAGAGTAATACCTGAAATTTTAGGTTACAGATTACAAACCGTGCTCCACAGAAGTCCAGCTGGAAGAATCACATGGCCACAGAGACAACACAGAATTCATCATTCTTATCAGTCATGCCCTCTCACCTTGACACAGTATCCAGGAAGACAGAGTTTTGGAGAAAGGTTGAAACTGTGTTTTTCTTTTGCCAAGAAGTTTTCCTATTGCACTTCAGGACAGAAAATTTGGGCCATGGAATTGGCTGTCCACTGGCAGTCAGAGAGACGGCCTCACTGGGAAGCCTCTTAAATGTGTTTTTAAGGGCAGAAGTGAAAGGAAAAAGACCACTAGGAGGTGAGAAATCTCCAGGTGCCTTCTCTCTGGAGTCAAGGCTGTCATGGAGCTTTGTCCCTGCTGACTTCACGTGCCACTCTGCCACGTCCCTGCAGGCTCAGCTCCCCCTCTTCCCCATATTCTATGATGACCTCATAATCACAGCTTTTCCTTTAGCAAACTTGGCTTCATGTGAGCTGGAAGAGACATGGTGACCATCTAGTCCAGTAACTTCAGTTTCCCAGCTAGGACCTGAAGCCAGTGGAGCTCAGAGATTTGCCCAAGGTGGCACAGTTGGATACCTATCTAAAATGAATGTGCTTTGTAAACAGGGTGTGTCTACATATCAAATGTATTGTATTGAAGCTATTACCAGCAAGCTGTGTCATCTTGGACAAATCTCTGAGCTAAACCGGCTTCAGACTGAAGTTACTGGACTAGATGATCACCATGTCTCTTCCAGCTCAAATGAACCAGGTTTGTTAAAGGAAAAGCTATTTTATATATATGTGTGTTTATATACAGTCTTCCCTGATAGCTCAGTTGGTAAAGGGACAAAGAGTAAAGGGTAAAGGGTAAAGTTGGCAAAGAATCTGCCTGCAATGTAGGAGACCTGGGTTCAATTCCTGGGTTGGGAATATCCCCTGGAGAAGGAAGAAAGGCTACCCACTCCAGTATTCTGGCCTGCAGAATTCTATGCACTGTAAAGTCCACGAGGTCGGAAAGAGTCAGACACAACTGAGAAACTTTCACTTTCACTTTCATATATACATATATATATGCATAAAGTGAAGTCACTCAGTCGTGTCTGACTCTTTGTGACCCCATGGACTGTAGCCACCAGGCTCCTCAATCCATGGAATTTTCCAGGCAAGAGTACTGGAGTGGGTTCAAAGAAAGTCAACAATCTACAAGAAAGCACAGAAACAAGATTCAATGAGATCAGAAAAAAATACCTGTGAACCAAATGAGACAGTTACCAAAGAGACAGAAATTATAAAAAAGAACCAAACAGAAATTCTTGGCAGTAACTTTTTGGATATGACACCAAAGAACAAGTGACAAAAGCAAAAATCAACAAGTTGCACAACATCAAATTAAAAAACTTCCACACATCCAAAGAAACACCTAACAAAATGAAAAGGCAAGCTACAGAATGGGAGAAATTATTTGCAAACCACATGTCAGTAAGGGATTAATGTCCAGTATATATTAAGAACTCATACACCTCAATAACAAAAACCAAATAATGTGATTTAGAAATGCACAGAGGGACCAAGTAGAGTAGTAGACATTTTTCCAAAGAAGGTATGCAATGGCCAACAGGTGCATAAAAAGATGCTCAACATTAATCCTCAGGAATGCAAATCAAAACCACATAGAAATACCACCTCATACCTGTTAGAGTGGCTATGATCAACACAAGGAACAGCAAGGGATGGTGAGGGCACGTACACTGGTGGTGAGAATGTCACTTGGTCTAACCACTATGGAAACAGTATGGAGTGTCCTCAAAACGCCTAAAAAAGAACTTCTGTATGAACTGGCAATTGCACTTCTGAGTATATATGCACAGGGAAGGGTAACAAAATACGGGGAGAGATCAGCACTCCCGGGTTATTCCAGTGTTAGTCACGACAGCCAAGATACAATCCAAGCGTCTGTCATGGAGGGATGGATGGTGAAGACCCAGTGTGTATGTGTGTGTGCTTACAAACGATGGAACAGTATTCAGCTGTGAGAAAGAAGGAAATCCGCCTATTTGTGATAACAGGGATGGACCTAGAGGAAATTACACTAAAAGTCAGGCAGAGAAAGACAACGAGAGGCCAATCATATCTGCATTCTAGGAAAGCCAGGCGGATAAAACAGCTCGGGGGCCGTGATGACCAGAGGCTGAGGGCTAAGGGAACTGGAGATATGTTAGAAAGGGTACAACATGTAATTACTAGACAAGTCCTAGAGATCTAATGCACAGTGTAGTGACTATACACAGCAATACACTACTATAAACTTCAAAGTTCCTAAGAGACTAGATCTCAATTGTTCCCACATGAAAAAGGAAATGATAATTATGTGATAGGATAGGTCTGTTAGCTAATGCCATAGTGGTAAGCATATTGCAATACATAAATATGTCAAATCAACACATTAACACCTTAAACTTATAAAACGGTATATGTCAAATTTACCTATATAAAAATAAAATTTGTAAAAATTATCAGTTTTTCTCTTCCTTCCAAACTGAAGCCCCTGTTTTTAGTGGCTTGGGAAGGGCTGTCACCTCTAATCCAACCACAACACATGCTGTATTTTTTTCCCTAGCCTTCATACACATGCCAATTAAACCTCAGGATGTAGGCTACCAGGGGTAGAGTCTCCTCCTGGGGAAATGCTGGCCCTAGCCAACCACCCTCTGAGGCTTATGTTTTTCTTGTTATTTCTGTATGTTGAGAAATTTATTTGCTTTCTGAGTGCCTCAGCAAAAAAAAAAAAAAGCTTTTATTTAGCATTATTGATTCTCTGAACACGTTGCCAATAATATTACCAGAGACACAATACAGAAACACCAATACAGAAATCCTTGCAAGTTTTATCTCATCTTAATTTATCCAGCAAGATGATGAGAGATGTACTCCTACCATTCCCTTCTTACAAATGAGGAGACTGCAGGTCACAGCACTAAGCAGCCCAAGGTCACCCAGCCTATGAAGGGCAGAAAAGTGTTGGTCGCTCAGCCATGTCCCATTCTTTGCAATCCCATGGACTGTAGCCCACCAGGCGCCTCCGCCCATGGACTTCTCCAGGCAAGAATACTGGAGTGGGTAGCCATTCCCTTCTCCAGGGAATCTTCCTGACCCAGGGACCGAACGCACGTCTCCTCCATTGCAGTCAGATTCTTCACCATCTGAGCCACCAGGGAAGCCTAGAAGGGCAGAACTGGGATTCAAATCCACTCAGTCTAACACCAAAGCCACCTCTTAAAGCCTGCTCTCATCTGGCAGTGAAATGATGCTATCTGCTGCACTAATCTTATTTCTAAACCATTCAAGAGCAAGTAGTGCTGGGAGCCAGCAGAGGAGTCCTGCCCGTGGCAAAGGTCATGAGGTTAAGGGGCCCAACAGGCAAAGGCGAGTCAGGCCTTAAGGGAGCCTCACTGGATCTGCTCATGCATCTGCCCCAAAAACGAGAGTCTGCCTGCCTTGCTGCATTATGCCTTTCACCTATACTTCTGACATTACGGGGGGCCATCCCCCACCACGGATCTCTGTAAAGGAGCTAACTTAGGACTCCAGTTAATAAATCTCCTGGGTGTGGCAAGGGTGTTTCAGTCCAAAAGCTCCTCTGATGGCTCTCTAGCCTGCCTGACAGGATTATCCGGCCACATGTGATTGTTTACAGCCTCCCAACCGTGAGAGGCACAGATGCTTTAAACCTCTAAAAATAGATTCTTTTAAGAACTTAGAAAATTATTAGTATAGTATTATCGAGTTAGTTAGAAACTATGTTGGTTTCATTGCTGAGTTAATGATTGCCACCAGGCCTCCATATCCTTAGGCACCTGGGAGTAAGTTAATGAATGTAATTGGAATGTAGAAAAAGAAATATAGTAGTTTTGATGTTAGCAATACTAGACTCTTTGAGTTAATGAATTTTCTCTTGTTATAGATCACTGACTCCTCTTTCTTTGTTATAAATCACTGTGTCCTTGCTATGTAAAAATGTAACTTTATCACTATCTTAAGACTAAATAGATCTTAAGGGGAAACAAGTTTTCTGATCAATTAACCTTTATCAATAGAAAGAAAGGTGGGGCCATAAAATGTTAATCGGTCTCCAGACCAGAAGATATTGTAAAACAAATGTAAGACCCTTGTAAGAACAAAGATATGCTGAGAACACATTTATCTCTATGTACAGCTAAGAGTAAAACAGTTCCTGGAAAGACTGGTTTCCCCCGTGTGCTCTTTTCTCGTTCTCTTCTTTTCTGGCTGAATTCCCATCTGGAGCATGGAGGCTCACCATGTCTGCTTACTTGCCCTGGCTTCTAAGACCCATCCGAGAGGGAGCCCTAGGCGGCGCCCTCCGCTGTTCGAGCGGGTGCCGGCGGCCCACGTGGGTGGTGCAAACTCCTTCTCTGGGGGTTTTATTGGTTTTCCACGTAAACCAAGTTATTCGGCCTCTTTTTCTCCACTAATTTTCCTATCTACACTATTCTTTTCTAATCTCTCTTTATATCTGTAGTTAAATAAGTTCTTTCCTAGGATGCCGGCTCTGTCCCCACTTTGAATTACCCTGGATGCACTGGGGCTGGACCCCAGCAAAGTAGCTTCCCTGTAGCTCAGATGGTGGAGACTCTGCCCCCAGTGCAGGAGACCAGGGTTCAATTCTTGTGTTGGAAGATCCCCTGGAGAAGGGAATGGCTACCCACTCCAGTATTCTTGCCTGGAGAAGTCCATGGACAGAGGAGCCTGGTGGGTCACAGTCCATAGGGTCTCAAAGAGTTGGACACGACTGAGTGACTAACAGTTTTACTTTTTCATAAAGTGCAAAGCACTATGCTTGGTGGTTTGAATGACGTAATCAGTGGGTCCCCAACCTTTTTGGCACCAGGGACCAGTGTCATGGAAGATAATTTTTTCACAGACAGGGCGTGGGGGCATGGTTTCAGGATAATTCGAGCTCGTTACATTTATTGTGCACTTTATTACTATTGTTATTACATCAGCTCCACCTCAGATCATCAGACATTAGATTCTGGAGGTTAGGGACCTCTTGTCTTTCCAATGAGTCAACTTTTCGTATGAGGTGGCCAAAGTACTGGAGCTTCAGCTTTAGCATCATTCCTTCCAAAGAAATCCCAGGGCTGATCTCCTTCAGAATGGACCGGTTGGATCTCCTTGCAGTCCAAGGGACTCTCAACAGTCTTCTCCAACACCACAGTTCAAATGCATCAATTCTTCAGTCCTCAGCCTTCTTCACAGTCCAACTCTCACATCCATACATCCCAGGTAGTGTTAGTGGTAAAGAACCCATCTGCTAATGCAGAGACAGAAAAGACATGGACTCAATCCCTGGGTTGGGAAGAGCCCCTAGAGAAGGAAATGGCAACCCACCCAAGTATTCCTGCCTAGGAAATCCCATGGACAGAGGAACCCGGTGGGCCACAGTCCCTGGGGTCCCAAAGAGTCAGACATGACTGAGAGATGGACTAATACACTGGAATAAAAACTGACACATAGGTCAATGGGGCAGAATCAAAAAATAATCCCTACAGGTATCAGTTCAGTTCAGTTCAGTCACTCAGTCATGTCTGACTCTTTGCGACCCCATGAATCACAGCACGCCAGGCCTCCTTGTCCACCACCAACTCCCAGAGCTTGCTCAAATTCATGTCCATCGAGTCAGTGATGCCATCCAGCCATCTCATCCTGGGTCGTCCCCTTCTCCTCCTGCCCCTAATACCTCCCAGCATCAGGGTCTTTTCCAATGAGTCAGCTCTTCGCATGAAGTGGCCAAAGTTCTGGAGTTTCAACTTTAGCATCATTCCTTCCAAAGAAATCCCAGGGCTGATCTCCTTCAGAATGGACCGGTTGGATCTCCTTGCAGTCCAAGGGACTCTCAACAGTCTTCTCCAACACCACAGTTCAAAAGCATCAATTCTTCGGCACTCAGCTTTCTTCACAGTCCAACTCTCACATCCATACATGACCACAGGAAAAACCATAGCCTTGACTAGATGGACCTTAGCAGGCAGAGTAATGTCTCTGCTTTTGAATATGCTGTCTGGGTTGCTCATAACTTTTCTTCCAAGGAGTAAACGTCTTTTAATTTCATGGCTGCAGTCACCATCTGCAGTGATTTTGGAGCCTCAAAAAATAAAGTCTGACACTTTCCACTGTTTCCCCATCTATTTCCCATGAAAGGATGGGACCAGATGCCATGATCTTCGTTTTCTGAATGTTGAGCTTTAAGTCAACTTTTTCACTCTCCTCTTTTACTTTCATCAAGAGGCTTTTCAGTTCCTCTTCACTTTCTGCCATAAGGGTGGTGTCATCTGCATATCTGAGGTTATTGATATTTCTCCCGGAAATCTTGACTCCAGCCTGTGTTTCTTCCAATCCAGCGTTTCTCGTGATGTACTCTGCATAGAAGTTAAATAAGCAGGGTGACAATACACAGCCTTGACGTACTCCTTTTCCTATTTGGAACCAGTCTGTTGTTCCATGTCCAGTTCTAACTGTTGCTTCCTGGCCTGCATACAGGTTTGTCAATAGACAGTTCAGGTGGTCTGGTATTCCCATCTCTTTCAGAATTTCCCACAGTTTATTGTGATCCACAGAGTCAAAGGCTTTGGCATAGTCAATAAAGCAGAAATAGAGTTTTTTCTGGAACTCCCTTACTTTTTCGATGATCCAGCGGAAGTTAGCAATTTGATCTCTGGTTCCTCTGCCTTTCCTAAAACCAGCTTGAACATCAGGAAGTTCACAGTTCACGTATTGCTGAAGCCTGGCTTGGAGAATTTTGAGCATTACTTTACTAGCGTGTAAGATGAGTGCAATTGTGCAATAGTTTGAGCATTCTTTGGCATTGCCTTTCTTTGGGATTGGAATGAAAGTTGACCTTTTCCAGTCTTGTGGCCACTGCTGAGTTTTCCAAATTTGCTGTCATGTTGAGTGCAGCACTTTCACAGCATCATCTTTCAGGATTTGAAAGAGCTCAACTGGAATTCCATCACCTCCACTAGCTTTGTACGTAGTGATGCTTTCCAAGGCCCACTTGACTTCACACTCCAGGATGTCTGATTCTAGATTAGTGATCACACCATCATAATTATCCCGGTCGTGAAGATCCTTTTTGTACAGTTCTTCTGTGTTTTCTTGCCATCTCTTCTTAATATCTTCTGCTTCTGTTAGGTCCATACAATTTCTGTCCTTTATCGAGCCCATCTTTGCATGAAATGTTCCCTTGGTATCTCTAATTTTCTTGAAGAGATCTCTAGTCTTTCCCATTCTGTTCTTTTCCTCTATTTCTTTGCATTGATCGCTGAAGAAGGTATCTTATCTCTTCTTGCTATTCTTTGGAATTCTGCATTCAGATGCTTATATCTTTCCTTTTCTCCTTTGCTTTTCGCTTCTCCTCTTTTCACAGCTATTTGTAAGTCTTCCCCAGACAGCCATTTTTCTTTTTTGCATTTCTTTTCCATGGGGATGGTCTTGATCCCTGTCTCCTGTACAATGTCACGAACCTCAGTCCATAGTTCATCTGACACTCTATCTATCAGATCTAGGCCCTTAAATCTATTTCTCACTTCCACTGTATAATCATAAGGGATTTGATTGAGGTCATACCTGAATGGTCTAGTGGTTTTCCCTGTTTTCTTCAATTTCAGTCTGAATTTGGCAATAAGGAGTTCATGATCTGAGCGACAGTCAGCTCCTGGTCTTGTTTTTGTTGACTGTATAGAGCTTCTCCATCTTTGGCTGCAAAGAATATAATCAACTGATTTTGGTGTTGACCATCTGGGGATGTCCATGTGTAGAGTCTTCTCTTGTGTTGTTGGAAGAGGGTGTTTGCTATGACCAGTGCGTTTTCTTGGCAAAACTCTATTAGTCTTTGCCCTGCTTTATTCCGTATTCCAAGGCCAAATTTGCCTGTTACTCCAGGTGTTTCTTGACTTCCTACTTTTGCATTCCAGTCCCCTAGAGAGAAAAGGACATCTTTTGGGCATGTTAGTTCTAAAAGGTCTTGTAGGTCTTCATAAAACTGTTCAAGATCAGCTTGTTCAGCGTTACTGTTTGGGGCATAGACTTGGATTACTGTGATATTGAATGGTTTGCCTTGGAAATGAACAGAGATCATTCTGTCGTTTTTGAGACTGCATCCAAGTACTGCATTTCAGACTCTTCTGTTGACCATGATGGCTACTCCATTTCTACTGAGGGATTCCTGCCCCCAGTAGTAGATATCATGGTCATCTGAGTTAAATTCACCCATTCCAGTCCATTTTAGTTTGCTGATTCCTAGAATGTCAACGTTCACTCTTGCCATCTCCTGTTTGACCACTTCCAATTTGCCTTGATTCATGGACCTGACATTCCAGGTTCCTATGCAATATTGCTCTTTACAGCATCAGACCTTGCTTCTATCACCAGTCACATCCACAGCTGGGTATTGTTTTTGCTTTGGCTCCATCCCTTCATTCTTTCTGGAGTTATTTCTCCACTGACCTCCAGTAGCATATTGGGCACCTAATGACCTGGGGAGATCCTCTTTTGGTATCCTATCATTTTGTCTTTTCATACCGTTCATGGGGTTCTCAAGGCAAGAATACTGAAGTGTCTTGCCATTCCCTTCTCCAGTCAACCACGCTCTGTCAGACCTCTGCACAACGACCCGCCCGTCTTGAGTTGCCCCGCAGGCATGGCTTGGTTTCATTGAGTTAGACAAGGCTGTGGTCCTAGTGTGATTAGACTGACTAGTTTTCTGTGAGTATGGTTTCAGTGTGTTTGCCCTCTGATGCCCTCTTGCAGCACCTACCATCTTACTTGGGTTTGTCTTACCTTGGGTGTGGGGTATCTCTTCACGGCTGCTCCAGCAAAGCACAGCTGCTGCTCCTTACCTTGGATGAGGGGTATCTCCTCCCACCACCCTTCCTGACCTTCAACGTGGGATGGCTCCTCTAGGCCCTCCTGCGCCTGTACAGCCACCGCTCCTTGGACGTGGGGTTGCCCCTCCTGGCTGCCGCCCCTATCCTTGGGTGTGTGGTTGCTGCTCCCGGTCACCGCCCTGGCCTCGGGCATGGGGTTGCTCCTTCCTGCTGCCACCCCTGGCCTCAGACGTGGGGTGGCTCCTCTCGGCCATCGCCCCAACCTTGGCCGCAGGGTGGCTCCTCCTGGCCCTGCTCCTGGCCTCCGATGCAGGGGAGCTCCTCTTGGCTGCTCCTGCACCATCGCAGCCTGGCACTCTAGGCCACTGCCCCAACCTCGGTTGTGGGGTAGCTCTCGGGCGCACTTAGTGTGCCGGCCCGCCATAAAATCTTGTGGGTGATCACCAGCCAGATGTGGGCAGAAAGTCAGAAATCCAGTAGGACCCCTGAATGTTCTTTGCAGGAATCTCTCACAAAAGGTCTCTAGAAAGGCAGAGACTATTTCAGACACATTATTGTACAAATGAACAGGGCAACGTCAATGTAATTGGACATGCTGTCAATAACATGAACACAGCATCTTTTCACATAGATATCCTCTCAGGAAATGAATAACAATGATGTAACGCTGACACCTTGCCAAGTAAGTGATCGCAACCTACTTCAGGACTCTTGCCTGGAAAATCCCATGGACGGAAGAGCCTGGTAGGCTACAGCCCGTGGGGCCGCAAAGAGTCAGACACGACTGAGCGACTTCACCTCACCTTGTCTTCTTTCAGGAGGAAGATATACAGAGAGAAGCATTAAATCATTTTGCTGGCATAACTGAAGGAGAGAGCATTCTCAGCCTTCAGATGGCAACCACTGCAAAGCTTGTGTCCACAGATGCCTAAGAGATAAAATTACCACAGCAAACCCCACTGTGGCAGAGAACAGATAAACCAGCGACGTTGTTACTGATCTCAGCACTCCTTGAGACCACCACGTCCCTTTTCTCAGCCACCACCCCAGGGTCCATCATCTCTAATCAAACCTGAGTTTCAGTTGCCTCTTGTCTATCAAGGACACCTCAGCTATCTTTTGATTTGGATAAAATTTACTAAAGATAATGTTTTGTCATCTCTCTTCCTTCAGCTTTTTCTAACACCAATTTTTTTCTTTTTTTTTCATCACTCTTGATTACATGTTGTATATCCCCTTCCCCATACTTCTCTCCACCTGACTCTGCTTACTGAATAAAAAAAAAAGAACAAATAGAAAGAGGACATGAAAGAGTGGTCCCTTTCAGATCTTCCTTTAAGATGCTTCATCAATAGCCCTTCCTACTATTTACTTGGTTGACTTTTTAAAAGTTCAACATATTTGCTGGCCAAGAAACAAACTCTGAACAGCTTTGTTTATCAAAAACAGTTTGGACAGAATTACTTTCCAAAGACCAAATATTAATTTATTTTTGAATAGAGTCCCTCACTTCCTCTAGGTCCTGACTTGTTCATCAAAGCTGCATTGGATTCATTCAGTTCAGGAATATTGCCCTCCACAGTCTGCTATAAACTACTTAAATCTGACCTTATAAACGTAGCAAATCAGGTAATACACGCTCCTCAGGAATAACTCACAACTCTTCCTCTGGGTCTGGGTTTTCTCATTTGAACACTGATCAGGTGAGTCACTGGAGAAGGAAATGGCAACCCACTCCAGTGTTCTTGCCTGGAGAATCCCAGGGACGGAGGAGCCTGGTGGGCTGCTGTCTATGGGGTCGCACAGAGTCAGACACGACTGAAGCAACTCAGCAGCAGCAGCAGCAGCAGGTGAGTCACAGATTTTCCCATCCTCCACTACTTTATGCTATAAGTGTATGGACGCACCCGCATGTTTAAATCATCACTCAACAACTTTGCTTTTCAAGTTGAATGAAATGCCACCGAAAAGGACCGCTTATGAAACTTAGCCCTCTAGGACCATGACACCGAGCTATTTGTAAGCCTCTGAAATTCTCCCTGCGCCCTAGACCATTGAGATACATTAGAGCAGAGCCCCTAGAGACTCGCCTAACACTTAGGAAAAGCTTTATTCCTCTGTCATCCTTTCCTCCATGGGGTACCCAGGTATTCAGAAATGGTCAAAAGATGTTTCTCCTCTAGCTTCTGAGATTATCCCACTCATCCGTACTCTGTTTCCATTAGCAGTGTTTGACTTACTTCAGAAATGGTCCGGCTGTGAAACAAGAGAGCCCTAACTGCTTCTGCAGCTTCTCCATCACAGTGCAGAGAGGACTTGAGAGCACAGCCCACAGTGAAGAAGGAGCAAGTGAAACCAGTCAAGCTGTACATCAGCTCCCTCTTGGGTAATGGATGGAAACCAACCCTGTTCATTGGTCCCCTGCTTGGGTTCCAAGACCTCCCTTCATGGCGTTAATCTTTTGAGACAGTTTGACAGCAAGGAAACTTCCTCTCTCTTTGCAAGAACCATGGGACTAGTATAGAGGTCCCTTCCATCCTGCGATCTATAAAATAAACTACACTACCAACACATAGGAACAATCATCAGAGACCTCTGTCTGGCAAAAACAGACACCAGGACTTAGGAAACCTCCAGAAATGCTGAGTCTGACTGTGCACTGCAGAGGGAGTCTCAACTCTCTAACGTCATATTTGGAATCATTTGTTTGTTTGTTTGTTTTTTCCCCTTCTGGATGGGACTCCTGAGACGGAGCACATTCAGAAAGACCTTCCAGAGATTTGGAATCGGGAAGAAGAAAGATGAACAGTTCTCTTTCCTCTCCTACGGCTCTATCTGTTTGGTTTCAAGAAATAAAAGAAAAGGAAAGGGAAAATGAGAGGAAAGAGAAAATGATCATATGAAGAAGGGCAGAGAAAAGGAGGAAAGGAGGGATAACTGGGCACCGTGTGCTGGAAAGTTTGCAAAGGTAAACGAACCAATCTCCCCAAAGTATACACCAAGATGCAACTCCTCCTCTTCCTTTCACCCCACTCACTGTCACCTGTCTCCACACGCACTAGCAGAGAAGCAATTCTTGTTTTGTAGCCAAAACACTAGGGTGGACTAAGCCCTGTCCTTTGGCCCTCAAGGTCTGGCTTTTCTGTCCCCAGTCACTGCCTGGGAAGGACATCTTAGAGGGGACAGAAGAGGCCCAGGTTATTTCTAATATATTAGATGTGATATATTAGAATTAATGTCTGGTCTTCCTTCTACAAGTCTTTAATCTCTTCTTTTATCCTCATCCAACCCTCTTTATAAATTTTTCACTTAGCTGTATGTGACAGCTTAAAAATAGTATTTTTGAAATATTATTCAAGCTTTTACCTAATATATTCTTCCCCATATATCTGATCACTCCCTTCTTTCAAGCAGGTAAGTTGTTAGGTTCTTGAGCAGAAGAGAAGAGGTGTAACAGCAAAAGGAACCTAAAGACTCGCATAAGCGAGTCTTCAGGATGGCTTACGGACAGAGGCCTTCACCATAAAAGCACAAATTACAAAAAACTTAGAGACACCAAAAAGAGAGACCCGGAACAAAAGATGGTTAGAATCTGAGTTGACAGAAAAAAGTTAAGGGAATATGACTCCAATAGAATGTGGTTCCTGTACATTTATGATACTTTAAACATTTACTTATGTTAATCTAAATGACATTTTTGTTACCTGATTTTTTTACCCTGTAGTGTTTACAGCTGCAGTATTTAAATAATATAGTTGACTCACTTTTAATGTGTTAGCAAAGGAATATTATTACTAACACTGAAAATGTGTTAACGTTTTCTACGTCTGGGAGTCTTTTTCTGTTTGTATATACATTCATCTGTATTACTTTTAGATTCCACATGTAAGTGATGTCATATAAAATCTGTTTTTTCTGACTTACTTTACTTAGTATGATGTATTCTCTAGGTCCATCCATGTGCTTCAAATGGCAATATTTCACTGTTTCCTATGGTCCATCTTAAACCAGCCTTCCGTTGGTGGGCATTGGGTTGTTTCCATGTCTTGGCTATCGGAAATACTGCTGTTACAAGGTGCATACATCTCTTTGAGTTAGAGTTTTTGTCTTTTCTAGATACATGCCCAGGAGTGGGATTGCTGGAGAATAAGGTAACTCTATTTTTAGTTTTCTAAGGAAACTCCATACTATTTTCCATATAGTGGCTGCACCAATTTACATTCCCACCAACAGTGTAGGAAGTCTCCTTTTTCTCCACACCCTCCCAACATTTATTATTTATACACTTTTTGATGATGGCCATTCTGGCTGGTGTGAGATATTTCATGTGGTTTAGATTTTCATTTCAGATATTTTCTAATTATCTTGAACTGGTCAGGGCTCAACCCTGAAACCCAGAGTTGGAATCAATTCCACTCCAGCAATGATGGTTGAGAATAAAAAAGTTTATTTTCCCCTCAAACTAACAATTTTTTTTTCCTTCATGGTGAGTTACACCTAATTGTAATTGTTAAATAAAACTAACATAGAGGGCTAGAGTTTCCATCAAAGACGTTTTAACTGGCTAACACAGGAAAGTCTCACATATGACCTTCTGTTAAAAAACTACCAGGGATGGCATGCATGATGAAAAATAATTCCAGAACCTTCCGAGATACAGAAGCCATGGACACCAAAAGCGTTAAACAGAGAAGGAATATTTGCTTTGCCTTCTGGTAAAAAGTTCAGTTCAGTTCAGTCGCTCAGTCGTGTCTGACTCTTTGCGACCCCATGAATCGCATCACGCCAGGCCTCCCTGTCCATCACCATCTCCCAGGGTTCACTCAGACTCACGTCCATCGAGTCCGTGATGCCATCCAGCCATCTCATCCTCGGTCGACTGCAAAAGGTGTCACCCAGAGAAAGTGCCGATGACACAGCAAATTATAAGCAGGGTGTGCTAGAGAATACATGAGATGAGTGAAGGGAAGATTGGATGGCAGGGGTGCTGAGATGAAGGACTTCTCAGAACCCACCTCTGGTTGATTAGGTTGATGACACCTCAGCTGCATCTCAGTCCCAGAATGAGTCTTATCCCAGTTGTATCCTATACTGGGCGTCAAGCCCAAGAGTGAGATGATTCCTGCCAAGCCATTTCTTTAACTTCTAGTTGTTAGAAAATGAACTATGAGTTTTATTGGGTCTGATATAAGGTTTTCTTCCCTCTGAGCTATATGGATCAATTTTGTTCCTTAAGTGTTTCTTAAGATGAAGACAGGGCTTCCCAGGTGGCACTAGTGGTAAAAAGAACCCACCTGCCAGTGCAGGAGACGTAAGAGATGTGAATTCAATCCCTGGGTCAGGGAGACCCCCTGAAGAAGCACCTGGCAACCCACTCCAGTACTCTTGCCTGGAGAATCCTCAGGCACAGAAGAGCCTGGCAGGCTGCAGTCCATAGGGTTGCAAAGAGCTGGACATGACTGATGCAACTTAGCATGCACACATGCATGCAAGATGAAAACAACGTAATCTCCCTTTGCATAAGAAGAAGGTTTTACTGTAGTAACAAGAATATACCATACAATATCAATGTGATACTTTAGACATAGTGGGTTTTCTATTTATGTTGACATTAAAGTCCAGTCTGATGTCGTGATTCTATTTCAGAAAAACTTTGTTTTGAGAGAGAGGAAACCTCTGTTCTTCCTTGAGGGCGCCCTGGGTTCCAGGGGCCTGTTTATTTCTAGAGTGTGGTTTGTCTGTCTTCCACCCAGATGGTGCCAGCCATCTAGTCTGGCAACACTGATGCAAGATCCTGCCATGTCCAGTTTCTGCAAGTGCCACGCCATGGCAACAGGAGCCTGCCATGGCTACTTTTTAACTTGCAGAAAAGAGGGGTATCTCATCCTTGGTCAGATCCATATGCAGTATTGCACATAGGAGATCTGGGCCAGCATTAGAAAGGATGCAGGGAGCAAGAAGAGCAAGGATGGGGAAAAGCAGCCAAGGTCAGATGTTAACAGTTGGCTTTTCTTCCCCAGTTATCTGAGAGATGTTAGGGACAAGGAGACACAATAAGAATTCAGGGAAAGTAGCTGTAGGTCAAACTGATGGGAGAATTCTCGGATACATGATTTATCTCCTTCCATGTAAGACTCAGACGGTTCCTGTTCAATTGTAGGTCATGCTAAGTCGCTTCGGTCATGTCCAAGTCTTTTGCGATCCCATGGACTGTAGTCCACCAAGCTCCTCTGTCCATGGGACTCTCCAGCAAGAACACTGGAGTGGGTTGTCATACGCTCCTCCAGGGGGATCTTCCCAACCCAGGGATCAAACCTGTGTTTCTTGTGTCTCCTGGACTGCAGGTGAGGTCTTTAACACTAGTGCCATCTGGGAAGCCCCATCAGGAAGATTCAAATCAGCTATCTGGACACAGGAAGCGGAATGCAAATATGAACTTATTCATGCGGGTCATCACAGAATAAGCAGGCTCTAGGTTTGCCTAGGTTTAAGGCCAGAAACATGAGACCAGTAATCTTTAGGGGGAAAAATATTTAAAATCTCATCAGAGCTCATCTAATGCATCAGTCACTAATTTGAGAGTCAGTGTGTGTGTATGTGTGTGTGCGCATGTGTGTGTGTGTGTCTCCGTGTGTGGTCATATATACCTACTAAAAATTAGAGCAATGTAGGTGATACACATGAACAGTAATCAGATTTCTGTAAATGCTAAAAATCAAAGCACAAAATAAGATCACTATAGGTAACTAACATGTGCGAGGGAAACATTTTAGAGACAAAACATTTCTTGGGCCAAAAGAAAGAAAAGCTGTAAGTTAATGAATCTGTAAATAATATTTTGATTAAAAGGGAAGATGGTCACTTAGAAGGGAGGGAAATGAATGTTTGGGGAGGAAAACTGGTAGTACCCTAACCCAGGGTCTCAGCCTGCTTGGACCCAGTACCTGGTGTTGATAAACATTATCCACTTGGCTTTGATTCCTTTCTCTCCAAATAGACTTTCAATTGTAATTTGCCTTTTCATGTGGTTTCTTTAACAAGACGAAGAATTGTGCCACAGTCCCAAGAACAAGCTTGGCGGCTTTGCTCTTCCCTGAAAACTGAAAATGGTCTTCCAGCTTGCAGGCAGCTCTTCTGAACTTGGTTAGCTTCGGGCCATCTGGAAAAGATTTTGGGTTGTTGCAAAAGGAGCACCACACCCTGGATTGTGGTAATTTTAGTAAAGTAGATTTATCTCCATCTGGCTAGCTGCTCCCTGGAGTCAGATGTACCTCGTCCGGTTTCAAATAGCTATAAAACGCCTGATTCTCTTAGAGCCAAAAATATTCTGTTTGATGTATATCTGCATATATACTCCATAATGAATGCACTCCTTTGGGAAGTTTTATTTAACATGTGGCTTACTTACCAGATCATTTTTGCTTTATTCAAACTTTGTGCCAATTCCTGTCTTAAGAACTAGACTTTTTTTTTGGTCATGCCACGTGGCATGCAGGATCTTAGTTCCCCAAGCAGGGATCAAATCCACATCCCCTGCAGTGGAAGCATGGAGTTTACCCTCTGGAGCACCAGGGAAATCCCTAGATTTCATTATTACTAATGAATGAGCATTACTTCCTCCTGGGTAGTTGGATCAACTGAAGAAACATCTATCTTCTCAATGAAAAAAGAACATTTCCATTACTAGCAAATATATATATGGCCAAACAAAAGAGATTTTTATAAAGATCTTATAGTCAGAATCTTTGTTCAGGAAAAAAAAATAGAAATAATAATAGACCAGTGACAGCCCCACGTAAGCCCAAAGCATGAGGCTTGTGTACTGACTCGGGCAGTAGGAGAGCTGGTGAAATGGACACATATAAAGGAAGGCGGAGGGGAACGGCCACAGGGAAAGACAAGGTGTCCAGGGAGCAGATAGAATTAGCACAGAGCTATGACAAGTCTAGACAGCATATTAAAAAGGAGAGACATCACTTTGCCGACAAAGCTCTGTCTAGTCAAAGCTATGGTTTTCCAGTAGTCATGGGCAGATGTGAGATTTGGACCATAAAGAAGGTTGAGCACTGAAAAATTGATGTTTTTGAATTATGGTGCTGGAGAAGACTCTTGAGGGTCCCTTGGACTGCAAGGAGATCCAAACCCGTCCATCCTAAAGGAAATCAGTCCTGAATATTCATTAGAAGGACTGACGCTGAAGCTGAAGCTCCAATACTTTGGCCACTTGATGTGGACAGCCAACTCATTGGAAAAGACCCTGATGCTGGGAAAGATGGAAGGTTAGAGGAGGAGGGGGCAGCAGAGGACGAGATGGTTAGACAGCATCACCAACTCAAGGGACATGAGTTTGAGCAAACTCAGGGAGACAGCAGAGGACAGAGGAGCCTGGTGTGCTGCAGTCCATGGGGTTGCAGTTGAACAACAGCAAACTGATACCATGTATAAGATAGATAACTGTGTATATAGCACAGGGGCCTCTATTAACTCGCTGTGGTGACCTGAATGGGAAGGAAGTCCAAAAGGGAAGGGATCTATGTATCCACGTGGCTGATTCATTTTACTATACAATAGAAACCATCACAACATTGTGAAGCAACCAAAATTAATTTTAAAAAATTAGCACAGTGATAGGATTTCCACACGTGGCCAGTTCTATGAGCTTATGTTCTTTCTTCTTCCCAAAGAACTGCTTCCTAATATGCAAAAAAAGTGTCAAAGGTGAGAAATTATAGGCATGCCTTTTACTGAGACTATTACGGCACAATTTGAGTAGACATAATGAAGCTATATACTTTGTCTCTTTTTAGCACATTAACCTGAATTTCTCCTGCTTTGTACAAAATTGGCTAATAATATTGACTAAATGGGAGTTGGTGATGGACAGGGAGGCCTGGCATGCTGCGATTCATGGGGTCGCAGAGTCGGACACAACTGAGCAGCTGAACTAAACTGAACTGAACTGGCTAACAATATGAGCTAATGTTTGTTAAATATTATATACCAGGCAGGGGCTTCCCTGGTGTCTCACCAATAAAGAATCCACCTGCCAATGCAGGAGATGCATGTTCAGTTCCTGGCCCGGGAAGATCCCCTGGAGAAGGCATAGGCTACCCACTCCAGTATTCTTGGGCTTCCTGGTAGCCTAGTCAGTAAAGAATCTGCCTGCAATGCAAGAGACCTGGGTTCGATCCCTGGGTTGGGAAGATCCCTGGAGGAGGGCATGGCAACTCACTCCAGTATTCTTGCCTGGAGAATCCCCATGGATAGAGGAGCCTGATGGGCTACGGTCCATGAGGTCACAAAAGAGTCCAACATGTCTTAGAAACTAAACGACAGCAATCCCCCTCCTCAGGTTACAGTGCTATACTCTGGGCCTACCTGAAGAATCTCCACCTTAAATACTGGACTAACATTTTTTTCAATGTCTTCCACCTACAGACACAAACTCATATTTTGATACTCCAAGTTGATCAGCCTTCCTCATGGTGAAGTTTTCTGCTAATCTCAATCTATGCAATGCTATTCATTCTAGAAACAAGTAATGGCCAAACTTTTTGCAGTAAGCAATAGGAAACTGGTTAGAGAAATATTGGAAAAAAAAAAGGCCTGGTCAGCACAATTTATGCAGATCAACTAGTCCAAAACGACATAAGTCTGAACAAGTGACCCAGCTCACAGATTCATTACAAACATTATATTAGGGTCAGAAAAAGCAATCCCCATGAGAAATTACATAATCCCTTTGCACAGCTTTCCTCATGGTATTTTTAATGTCCTTGTTCCTAAGACTGTGGATGATGGGATTTACCATAGGAATCACCAGAGCAGGGACTGTGGACACCACCTTGTCCCAGTCCAGGGAGCAGCTGGAACTAGGTCACATGTGCATGAAGAGACCAGAACCGTAGAAGAGGGTCCCAGCAGTCAGTGAGAGACACAGGCCCTGAAGGCCTTGGCCCTCCCTTTAGCTGGCCTGACAGCCAGGCAGCAGCAACGCAGCCATAAGAGATGAGGGTCACAAGGACAGACAGCACCCCAACGCCCACACCCAGAGGAAGGTCACCACCCGGCTGGCGAAAGGATCAGAGCAGGACAAACCAGGACTGAAGGAAGGTCGCAGAAGAGGTGGCTGATCACGCTGGGCCCACAGAAATCATGCTGATAGGCCGAGCAGGTGTCAATCAAAGAACTGAGGAACCCACCCATGTAGACTCCAGCCATCTTTTTTTTTTGGATTTTTTTTTATTTTTATTTTTACTTTATTTTGCTTTACAATACTGTATTGCTTTTGCCATACATTGACATGAATCAGCCATGGATGTACATGACTTCCCCATCCTGAACCCCCCTCCCACATCCCACCCATATCATCTCTCTGGATCATCCCCGTGCACCAGCCTCAAGCATCCTGCATCCTGTATCTAACATAGACTGGCGATTCGTTTCTTACATGATAGTATACATGTTTCAATGCCATTCTCCCAAATCATCCCACCCTCTCCCTCTCCCACAGAGTCCAAAAGTCCGTTCTAAACATCTGTGTCTCTTTTGCTGTCTTGCATACAGGTTTATCATTACCATCTTTCTAAATTCCATATATATGTGTTAGTATACTGTATTGGTGTTTTTCTTTCTGGCTTACTTCACTCTGTATAATCGGCTCCAGTTTCATCCACCTCATTAGAACTGATTCAAATGTATTCTTTTTAATGGCTGAGTAATACTCCATTGTGTGTATGTACCACAGCTTTCTTATCCATTCATCTGCTGATGGACATCTAGGTTGTTTCCACGTCCTGGCTATTATAAACAGTGCTGCAATGAACATTGGGGTACATGTGTCTCTTTCATTTCTGGTTTCCTCAGTGTGTATGTCCAGCAGTGGGATTGCTGGGTCATAAGGCAGTTCTATTTGCAATTTTTTAAGGAATCTCCACACTGTTCTCCATAGTGGCTGTACTAGTTTGCATTCCCACCAACAGTGTAAGAGGGTTCCCTTTTCTCCACACCCTCTCCAGCATTTATTGCTTGTAGACTTTTGGATCTCTGCTATTCTGACTGGTGTGAAATGGTACCTCATTGTGGTTTTGATTTGCATTTCTCTGATAATGAGTGATGTTGAGCATCTTTTCATGTGTTTGTTAGCCATCCGTGCGTCTTCTTTGGAGAAATGTGTTTAGTTCTTTGGCCCATTTTTTGATTGGGTCAAATTGAGCTGCATAAGTTGCTTGTATATTTTTGAGATTAGGTGTTTGTCAGTTGCTTCATTTGCTATTATTTTCTCCCATTCAGAAGGCTGTCTTTTCACCTTGCTTATAGTTTCCTTTGTTGTTCAGAAGGCCGTCTTCTTTGAACAAAGGCTGTGGGATACGAGGACTGTGTAGGGCAGCGGGCTGCAGATCACAGCGCTGCGGTCCAGTGCCATGGCCGCCAGCAGGAAGCATGCAGCCAGCCCTGGCCCGCAGAAGACAAAGTGCTGTGTGGCCCAGCCCACCGAAGAGATGGCTTTCTGCTCTGTGATGATTCGGAGAGCATCCTGGCAGCTGTGGAGGACACATAGCAGACATCTAGGAAGGACAGGTTACTGAGGAAGATGGACATGGGCGTGTGCAGGTGGGAGTCCATGCTGGAGTGGCGGGAGGCTCGGGTTCCAGGCGAGGATCAGGAGGTAAATGCCCAGAAATAACACAAAAAGGAAAATCTTCATTTGAGGCTGCCCTGAAAATCCCAGGAGGATGAATTTTGTCACAACGGTGCTGTTCCTTCCTGCAGACACCTGCTTCCTGAATAAAGGAGGGGAGCAATCCTGTGATCAGTTAGACTTTGTTACAAGTGGATATTTCCTATAATATCATACAGCTGATACCAAGTTTAGCCACCTGCTAGGCAAAGTCTTCTTGGAGCAAGTCAGCCTATGATAATCCCTTCGTACTATTTAAAATCTGTGTGCTCTATACTTTGCTGACAAGAAGAGAAGCTAAAAGAGGAGAGTGAGAGACTGGGAATCAGAAATGTGAATTTTGTTCGCAGCTCTATTCCCAACTCCCTGGAGACGGTGGGAAAGTCATTTAATCTCTTTGTTTCCTCATTTTCTCAGTTGAAAAACAAAAGGTTGAGTCTCGGGGCTCCTTTAGGTTTGGGTTTCTTACGGCTTTTTAGACTTGATGACTTGAAAATATCAACCCAGATTAACAATAAAGTTAGGAATTTCTTCTATTTTATGTATATTTAGTATAAGAATCCAAAAAAGGAAGTAAATACAACTGGTTATAGTATCTGGCATGTTCCATGTTGAGGGAGGAGATTCAACTCATAATGAAAACAATCCATTCTTTTAGGTAGCAAAATCAAAGGGAAAGGGATCTATATATATAAACACATATATGTGCAGTATCAGTAAATGCATGCTTAGAACTAGACATTTTCCCTAATTACATAGGCTTTTAAAATATTTATTTCTATTTATTTCTATTTATTTATCTGGCTGCCCCGGGTCTCAGTCAGGGCGTGCGAGACCTTCAGGTGCAGCATGCAGGATCCAGTTCCGCTGCCAGGACTCAGACCCAGGCTCCCTGCTCGCCGAGTGTGGGGTCTTGGCCACTGGACCACCAAGGGAGCCCCTAGAGTAAATTTTTGTACAAATCACTGCATAAAATCATTAAAAGTTCAAAGTCTGGACTAGCTCAATCAGCATCATTATGGGATGCAGGGCTATTTGCTTGCCTTTGGGTGTGGGGAGGGAGAAGGCGGCAACAGCAAAGGTGACTGAAACTGGCTAAGTTCTGGTGGCCACGGAAAAGCAGAAACCAGCACTTCCTGAGCAGGAGGAGCTGGAGAGGACTCGTGCCATATTTAAGGGTGATATTCAGGGAGAGGCAAGGGGAAATTTCCCAAAGAAAGGCGATGCCAAAGAATGCTCAAGCTACCGCACAATTGCACTCATCTCACATGCTAGTAAAGTAATGCTCAAAATTCTCCAAGCCAGGCTTCAGCAGTACGTGAACCGTGAACTTCCTGATGTTCAAGCTGGTTTTAGAAAAGGCAGAGGAACCAGATATCAGATTGCCAACATCCTCTGGATCATGGAAAAAGCAATAGAGTTCCAGAAAAACATCTACTTCTGCTTGCTTCATTGACTGTGCTAAAGGCTTTGACTGTGTGGATCACAATAAACTGTGGAAACTTCTGAAAGAGATGGGAATACCAGACCACCTGACCTGCCTCTTGAGAAACCTATATGCAGGTCAGGAAGCAACAGTTAGAACTGGACATGGAACAACAGACTGGCTCCAGATAAGAAAAGGAGTGCGTCAAGGCTGTATATTGTCACCCTGCTTATTTAACTTCTATGCAGAGTACATCATGAGAAACGCTGGACTGGAAGAAACACAAGCTGGAATCAAGATTGCTGGGTGAATCTCAATGACCTCAGATATGCAGATGACACCACCCTTATGGCAGAAAGTGAAGAGGAGCTAAAAAGCCTCTTAATGAAAGTGAAAGAGGAGAGTGAAAAAGTTGGCTTAAAGCTCCACATTCAGAAAATGAAGATCATGGCAGCAGGTCCCATCACTTCATGGGAAATAGATGGGGAAACAGTGGAAACAGTGTCAGACTTTATTTTTTGAGGCTCCAAAATCAGTGCAGATGGTGACTGCAGCCATGAAATTAAAAGACGCTTACTCCTTGGAAGGAAAGTTATGACCAACCTAGATAGCATATTCAAAAGCAGAGACATTACTTTGCCAACAAAGGTCCATCTACTCAGGCTATGGTTTTTCCTGTGGTCGTGTATGGATGTGAGAGTTGGACTGTGAAGAAAGCTGAGTGCCGAAGAATTGATGCTTTTGAACTGTGGTGTTGGAGAAGACTCTTGAAAGTCCCTTGGACTGCAGAGATCCAACCAGTCCATCCTAAAGGAGATCAGTCCTGGGATTTCTTTGGAAGGAATGATGCTAAAGCTGAAACTCCAATACTTTGGCCACTTCATGCGAAGAGTTGACTCACTGGAAAAGTCTCTGATGCTGGGAGGGATTGGGGTCAGGAGGAGAAGGGGACAACAGAGGATGAGATGGCTGGATGGCATCACCGACTCGATGGACGTGAGTTTGGGTGAACTCCAGGAGTTGGTGATGGACAGGGAGGCCTGGCGTGCTGCTATTCATGGAGTCGCAAAGAGTCAGACATGACTGAGCTACTGAACTGAACTGAACTGAAGTGGAAATTTGGATGTCATCAGGACAGAACAAATTATCATTTTTGAGAATGAGGTAAGCCCATAAACACTCTGTATTAAGAAATACAGGCTGGCACTAATAGTAGCATCAAAATGAAGAAATGTAAATGGATGTTAAAAGGCAGAAGTGCTGTGGGGAAGACTTGATTGTAGAATTAAAGCTGATGTATTATATTATTTTATGGAATCTGATTGCCCAGTCATGTTTGCAGCCATTGCAACCATTGATTGAACAATGATTGTGTTCATCATTCATCATATTAAAAACTGTGTTACATGAATAGATTCTCAACATCACTAACTGTCAGGGAAATGGAAATCGAAACCACAGTGACGTATCACCTTCCACCTTTTAGGATGGTTATTACTAACAGGTGTTGGTGAGGAGGCAGAGAAAAGGGAACCTCTGGACACTACTGGCGAAAATGTAAATGAGTTCCACCTCTGTGGAAAGTAGTATGGAGGTTCCTGCAAAAGTAAAACCAGAACCACTACATGACCAGCAAGTCCGCTTCTGGGGTAAGCCCATAAACACTCTGCATTAAGAAATACAGGCCGGCACTGATGCATCTGCAAAGGAAGGGAAGCCAGTGCCTTGCAGAGACGTAATTCCAGGCTCACTGCAGCATTATTCACAATAGTCAAGATATGGAGACGACCTAAACGTCCATTGACAGATGAATGCATAAAGAAAATTTAAGATAGACAGATGGATAACAGAATACTATTCAGCCTGAAAAAAAGAAGGGAAAATCTTTTCATTTGTAACAATGTAGACAAACATGGAAGACACTTTGCAAAATGAAATAAGCCAACACAGGCAGGCAAATTCTGCATGATCCCACTTACGTGTGGAATCTTAAAAAGCCAAATTCATAAAAGTAAAGAGTAGACCGGTGGTTGCCATGGGCTGGGTTGGGGTGGAGGGTAGCGTGAGATGTTGGTCAAAGGGTACAAGGTTTCACTCGCACAGGATGAGTAAGTTCTGGAGGTCTAATGAACAGCATGATGACAATAGGTGATGTTACCGTATACTTGAAAGCTTTCGAAGGGGATCAGTTCAGTTCAGTCGCTCAGCTGTGTCTGACTCTCTGCAACCCCGTGGACTGCAGCATGGAAGGCCCCACTGTCCCTCACCACCTCTCGGAGTTTACTAAGAGGATAAATCTTGAATTAAATCTTCTCACACTAAACAGTCACACACGCACACGGGTAACTATGTAGAGATGATAGATAAGTTTTTAATTGATTGTGTTTATCTTTTTATGGTGTCTGCATATCTATGTGTGTAAACATCAAGTTGTATACTTTAATGTATGCAATTTCTTTATCATATTGTTAAAAATAAGGAAGTGCTATTCTTAGCTTTGTATTTTCTAAAAACTTTAAATCTCCCCACAATTATTCACTGAATGAACAGTCAAAACCAAGAAGACTAACTGTGATCCAGATAGTCTTGCAACCGGGTCTGATTTCACCGCAGAAGAGTGGGTGGGGCCAACTTGTGCTCTGAGCACTAGATTCCGTCCTGTGCATCTTATGCACCTTTCACTGTAATTGGTTCTTATGATGATTATTAAGTCCCTTTCTTTAAAGACATTAATAAATGTGTTGGAACTGATTTTCATATTTACAATTGCGATGTATTTACAAAGTCCTATGATGTATAGGACTTTCATAATTATATATGGCACATAGGATTTTCATATTTACAGTTACAGTGTATATACAGTCTTATTGACTTCCCTGGTGGCTCAGATGGTGAAGAATCTGCCTGCAATGCAGGAGACCCAGGTTCAATTCCTGGGTTAGGAAGATCCGCTGGAGAAGGGGATGGCTATGCACTCTAATATACTTGCCTGGAGAATCCCATGGATGGAGGAACCTGGCTGGCCACAGTCACAAAGAGTTGGTCACAACTGAGTCACCAACGCTTTCCCAAAATCCTAGGCTAATGATACATATACATCCTTCCATTAAAGAAAGATCTGGGATCCTATTAAAAAAAGAGCCAGCAATTCTTCACCATAATATTGATCTATTCATCTTATCAAAGAGGAAATTAGATGAGTTTGGTGTTTCTTATCTTAATGAAATCTCCCCTACCAGAACGTAAGCTACTCAAAGGCAGGCAGAGAGTTGTATTTGTTCTGTATATTCATCTATCCTGAGTCCCTGGAACAGTGTCCGGGACATAGGCCCAGTGAATATTTGTTTAATGAATGAGTTTTCTTCACTTTTTATTCATAGAGTTTAGCAGAGTGCTTTTTGTATATATAATAAGTGCTCAATAATAGTAATATAATCCCGGGAGCCAGCCTGAGGAACTCCGCCCATGGCAAAGGTCATGAGGAAGAGGCTTCGGCATATGCAAAGGCGGGATTGAGCCTCAGGAAACCCCCTGTTCCCGAGCATCTACCCCCAAAACCAGAGTCTATCTACTTTACTGTTTCATGCTCTCACCTACACCTCTGACTTTATGGGGGACTGACCCCTATTACCTCTCAGAGAAGGAGTTAACTTACAGCTCCAAGTCAATAAAAATTCCTGGGCATGACAGAGTGTTTCAACTTACGAACTCCTTTGAAGGTTATCTAGCCTGCCTGTACAGGTTCATCTGGCCACATGTGATTGTTTATAGCCTCCCAACCATGAGAGGCACAAGATGTTTTAGACTTACTAAAGGCACATTCTTTTGGGAAGTTAGAAATTATTAGTATAGTGGGTTGGTTAGGAATTTTCATTTGTTGTGCCAATAATTGCTGCTAATTCCCTGCCCTGGGTGTGACAAGGGTGTCTCAGGTCAAACCTCTCTGCTGACAGACTAGCTTGTGTGACAACCTCTCAACCATAAACAGCACAGAGAGTTTGGAGTATTTTGAAAGTCTTAATTAGCATAGGGCTTTTCTCATTGTTGAGTCAATGATTGCTGCCAGGCCTCCATATCCTTAGGCACCTGGGAATATATTAATGTATTTAGAATATAGAAAAGGAAATATAGTAGTTTTTGATGTTAGCAATACTAGACCTTTTGAGTTAATGAATTTTCGCTTTCGTTATAGATCACTGTACTTTGTTATAAATCACTGTGTCCTTGCTATGTAAAAATGTAACTTTATCACTATCTTAAGACTAAATAGATCTTAAGGGGAACATTGGTGAAGGGTTTTCATTTATTGGGCTGATGTTTGCTGCTGAATCTCCATATTCCCTGCCCTTATAATGAATATAACTAGCATATAGGAGAAATAAGTATTAACCTTTAAGATTAATCATGTTAACCTTAGGTTAAATTAAGTCCTTTCTTAGTTGTAACCCACTACACCCTCACCCTATAGGAATGCAGTTTTATCTAGTACCTTCAGAGGGTGGTGCCTGGTTTAAGAAAAAACACCCTTGGAAAAAATGTTTTCAGGTTAACTGATTGTTATCAGAAAGAAAGGATCATAGCATGTTAGCAGGCCCCTTGGCCAGAAGATGATGTAAAACCCCTAAGACCTTTTTTTATACATTTATGCGAAGCACCTGATCTTGATGAAGGTCAGGACTGCTGACCCCCGCGTGACTCTGTATTCATCCCTGTGTATAACAAAAGGTATATAAGCAAACCTAAAAAATAAAGAAATCGGATCAGTCTCTGGAAAGACTGATTCCCCCGTGTCATTCTTTCTTTCCCCTTCTGGCTGAATTCCCATCTGGAGCATGGGTGCTCGCCACGTCTACTTACTTGCCCCAGTTCTTAAGTTCCATGCGAGAAGAAGCCCAAGGAGGGGCACCTTCCAATATTCAAGTGGCACTGGTGGCCCAACGTAGATGGTGCAAATTCCTTGTCTTGGAGTTTTATTGGTATCCCATGTAAACCAAGTTATTCAGCCTCTTTTTCTCCACTAATTTTTCTACTACACTGTCCGTTTCTAATCTCTCTATATATCTGTAATTAAATAAGTTTTTTCCTAGGACACTAATTCCGTCTCCCCTTCGAATTACCTTGGATCCACCAGGGCTGGACCCCAACAATATAAGACATAACTGGGGGATTCCAGAGTGGTACAGTGGTAAGGACTGGGGGTTCCAGTGGCACAGTGGGAAGGACTGGGGGTCCAGATGGCACAGTGGTAAGGACTGGGGTTCCAGTGGTACAGTGGGAAGGACTGGGGTTCCAGAAGGCACAGTGGGAAGGACTGGGGTTCCAGTGGTACAGTGGGAAGGACTGGGGTTCCAGATGGCACAGTGGGAAGGACTGGGGTTCCAGATGGCACAGTGGTAAGGACTGGGG
>SJYQ01008432.1:76541-98404 GCA_006410935.1 Redunca redunca
TGGCACAGTGGGAAGGACTGGGGGTCCAGATGGCACAGTGGGAAGGACTGGGGTCCAGTGGCACAGTGGGAAGGACTGGGGTTCAGATGGCATAGTGGGAAGGACTGGGGTCCAGATGGCACAATGGGAAGGACTGGTGGTCCAGATGGCACAGTGGGAAGGACGGGGTTCCAGATGGCACAGTGGGAAGGACGGGGTTCAGATGGCACAGTGGGAAGGACTGGGGTCCAGATGGCACAATGGGAAGGACTGGGGTTCCAGATGGCACAGTGGGAAGGACTGGGGTTCAGATGGCACAGTGGGAAGGACTGGGGGTCCAGATGGCACAGTGGGAAGGACTGGGGTTCAGATGGCACAGTGGGAAGGACTGGGGTCCAGATGGCACAATGGGAAGGACTGGGGTTCCAGATGGCACAGTGGGAAGGACTGGGGTTCCAGATGGCACAGTGGGAAGGACTGGGGCTCCAGATGGCACAGTGGGAAGGACTGGGGGTCCAGTGGCACAGTGGGAAGGACTGGGGCTCCAGATGGCACAGTGGGAAGGACTGGGGTTCAGATGGCACAGTGGGAAGGAACCTGCCTGCCAGTGCGAGAGGTGCAAGAGACCCAGGTTTGATCCCAGGATTGGGAAGATGCCCCAGAGGACGAAATGGCAACCCGCTCCAGTGTTCTTGCCTGGGAAACGTCAGGGACTGAAGAGCCTGGCGATCTACAGTCCATGGGTCACAAGAGTTAGACACGGCTGAGTGACTGACACACAATATGTGATATAAAAATATAATCACAAACACTTATTAGGGCTTACTGAGTACCAGGCACTGTTCTAAGGACTTGACTTATATTAACTGGAGATGGATAGGTTTACTCTGCCCCTTATACAGATAAAATATGGGCAGTGCTTAAATTTATAGTTGTCATTTGTTAGATGAGTGAGGCAGGAGGAAGGGAGCTAAATTTACTGAGTTACATCAGAAGTGTCCTGAATTCTGAAGCCAAAGGAGAATTATTATTGGCCTCTTTGCTCCAATAACATCTTTTACACATTTCAGCCCATCTACATTCCCCAGCGCTCTGTGTCTGTTTCATCAGCTCTTCCTCTGGCCTCTGGCTCAGCCCATTCTTTTATACTTTGGCCTCAGGCAAACAGTACCATCTGCTTCTGGAATCCCTTCCTTGAGTATCAGGTCTTCCAGTGGCCCCTGATGCGTCCTTACGTCGATGGAGAGGGGTAGCTGCCCTCGGCCCCCACGCACTCCTTTGTCACTCACTCCTGGGTCCAAAGTTAAAAACCCAGCAATCATCAGAGCTAAATGTTCCTGAGCGCTGATTGTTCTCTGGGGGCGGTGCGGAGCGGGGCCAACCACATGTCACCAGAGTCTCACACACAGTCCCTCGCCTTGTTCTCCTTGAGCTTCCCCTGACCCAGGTCCAAGGAGACCTCGTGCTGTGTTGGTGGGCAGCCTTCCACATCAAGAGACCCTTCATTAGCAGGAACCCACACACAGACCAGGGCTTGTGCTAAAGTACAGCGCTTAAAAACCAAACTCTAACCAGGAGCAGCAGCTTCCAGTTCTGGCTCTGCCATTTCATTCGTACAGACATGTAACAAGTTTTAAATTTTTTTTCCAAGCGATGCTTATTTTTTTCCTTCACAAAAAATTTTTCTATAATGGAAAGTTCCAAACATGTACACTGATAAAAAGATTAATATAATTAACCTCTAGGTACCCCTTGGTTAGCAATATCTTGTTTCATCTTTATCCTCTGACAGCCCTTTCCTGATGGATTATTTTGAATCAAAACCAGATATCTTCCCATTCTATCCACAATTTTTTTTAATTGGAGTATAATTGCTTTACGACATTGTGTTAGTTTCTGCTGTACGACAACATGAATCAGCTACATGTATACACATATCCCTTCCCTCTGGAGCCTCCCAACCACCCGAGGTCATCACAGAGCATCCAGGTGGGCCCCTATGCTAAACGGCAGCTCCCCGATAGCCGCCTCTGTGACACATGGTAGTGGACATGTTCATGCCACTATCTTAAATTGTCCCATCCTCTCCTTCCCCACCGTGCCCACAAGTCCACATTTCACAAATTTTTTAATGTCTTAAATATCAGTTTCCTCACTTGTAAAACTAGTGTAATAATACCTACCTCAAATAGGTTGGTGTGATCCTGAAATGAGATATGAATAAGCACATCTTAGCATAGAGCTAATGAAAAAAAACCACTCAATAAATGTTAACGGAAAGTGAAGTCGCTCAAACGTGTCCCACTCTTTGCAACCCCATGGACGGTAGCCCACCAGGCTCCTCCATCCATGGGATTTTCCAGGCAAGAGTACTGGAGTGGGTTGCCATTTCCTTCTCCAGGAGATCTTTCCGATCCAAGGATTGAACTCAGGTCTCCCGCACTGTAGGCAGACACTTTACCCTCTGAGCCACCAGGGAAGCCAACCCTGTCTCTAGGGTCACAGCCAAGAGCTCTTCTCTTTCCATCTGATTTTCGCTGTGACTCATTTTCATCCTGATGAAAACAGCTCCTTGACCCTTTCATATATTAGGTGCTGCTCCCAACAATGAATGTGTTGCTTTGGGTGAGTCTGTTAACCCCTCCCCTTCACCCCTACTGGGCTTGATGAATTTGGGCTCCCTCTCCAAGAATTCCTCAGGCTCCAAAAGGCTGAAATTTTGAGAAATGTATTTTTTCTTTTTTGAAACTTTCTATATAGGAATGTGTTCAGTCGTGTCCGACTCTTTGTGGCCCTGTGGACTGTAGCCCACTAGACTCTTCTGTCCATGGGGTTCTCCAGGCAAAAATAGTGGAGTGGGATGCCATTTCCTATTCCAGGGGATCTTCCCAACCCAGGGATCAAACCTGCGTCTCTTGTATCCTGCACGGGCAGGCAGATTCTTTACCTCTGGTGACACCCGGGAAGCCCTTACATAGGAATAAAGTTTACCAAAAGAAGTTCATCTGTTTCATGGAGATCAAGTCAGCAAGCTTCAGTCTGAAAATAAGAATGAGCTGACAGAAATAATTCTATATGAAGGTGAAAGTAAGGATGTTAGTCGCTGAGTCCTGTCTGACTCTCTACGGCCCCATGGACTGTAGCCCACCAGGCTCCTCTGTCCATGGGATTCTCCAGGCAAGAATACTGGATTAGACTGCCACACCCTCCTCCAGGGGATTCCCCAAGCCAGGGATTGAACTCAGATCTCTTATGTTTCCTGCATTGGCAGGTGGGTTCTTTACCACTAGCACCATGTGGGAAGCCCTTGACAAATGGTAATAAATAAATTCAGGGGAAATTTTTGGTCATGCAGATTGTTCAAAGAAAAGCAGATGAGTGACCCCCAGAATAGACTGTGAAGGAGAGATGGCAAGATTTTCTTGTCAAGACAAACATTCTTCGCTAGGCTTGAAGATAAACAGGTCCAGGAGATCCTAAGGCTAGGAGAGGCAAACTCAACTATGAATGAGTTTTGATACTGAATTCAGATCTGGGATCGTTTAGAAGGTAAACCTCTAATTATGACGTATACATTTTCTTGAGATTAAAAGAGAGTGGTAATAGATTTCATCTGCCATGTAAACTCTGATTATGGTGATAATGATTATATACAAAAGAGGTTAAGTATAAAGATCAAGTTACAAATTAGCAACGTCTATACTGGACAGGAAAATGTAGAGTGGGGACATACAGTGTATTTGTCAGGTTACTCTAAAAAGTTTAAGAATGAGGACTAAAGTTGCCTTATTTAATTACCTAGATATAACCATTGAAATGAAATGAAAGTCACATCCAACTCTTTGGGACCCCATGGACTATAAGTTCCATGGAATTCTCCAGGCCAGAATACTGGAGCGGCTAGCTGTTCCCTTCTCCAGGGGATCTTCCCAGCCAAGAGATTGATCCCAAGTCTCCTGCACTGCGAGCAGATTCTTTACCAGCTGAGCCACAGGGGAAGCCCAAGAACACTGGAGTGGGTACCCTATCCCTTCTCCAGGGGATCTTCCCAACCCAGGAGTCTCCTGCATTGAAGGCAGATTCTTTACCAACTGACCTATCAGGGAAGCAGATATAACCATAAACTCCTGCATCCTTACTTTAAAATAAAATATTTCAAATATGGTTAAATTAAAGAATTTAATGCAGTTTAAGCAAACATTAGAAAGTATGAAAACACAAAAAGCAAGGAAACTCCACGTAGAATTACAAATATTTAGGAAATATTTCTTTGTAATTCAACCCAAAATTTAACTCACCAAGATTCTATGCCTCTTAGAGTTTGTTTGCTGGCAGCTCCTCCTAAAATAGGATTTGCTTTCATGTTTGTTTAGCATTTTATTATGCCTGTTTTTAAAGGATACTTCAAGTGTTTCAAAGCAAAACGCAGAGGTGCTTGGAGGTAAAATACAATCTTGATTCTCAAACTGGAGTTTAAAAGTTATCTCAGTAGGTATTTCTTCCACTGGCAATAAGTAAAAACATTAAATTTACATAGATTCAAAGTCTTTTCACTGGGCATTCCAAAGATAATGTTGTGTTGATCTCTCAGTCATGTCCTACTCTTTGTGACCCCGTGGGCTGGGGCCCACCAGGCTCTTCTGTCCATGGGATTTTTCAGGCAAGAATACTGGACTGGGTTGCCATTTCCTGCTCCAGCCAAAGGTAAGGTACAATAGTAAAGGACATTTAGAGGTTTGGGAAGTCTTTAAACTATATATACAATTACTCAATGCTCTGTGTTGACCTAAATGAAAAGGAAATTTTAAAAGTATCTACATATGTATACATATATAGATTCACTTTACTGTTCGGTAGAACTAACATAACATTGTAAAGCAATTATACTCCAACAAAAATTAATTTTTAAAAAGCCCCAAAAAGATTTACGCACCTCCCTGATAGCTCAGTTGGTAAAGATTCTGCCTGCAGTGCAGGAGACCCTGGTTCCATTCCTGGGTCAGCACAGGTTCTAAAATAATTTTAAACTTCCAGTCATAATATACATATATATATACATATACATATATATACATATATATATATATATATATATATATATTCTGGCCTGGAGAATTCCGTGGACCACTCCAGTACTCTTGCCTGGAAAATCCCATGAATGGAGGAGCCTGGTGGGCTATAGTCCACGGGCTCGCTGAGGGTCGGACAAGACTGAGCGACTGCACTCTCACTTTTCACTTTCATGCATTGGAGAAGGAAATGGCAACCCACTCCAGTGTTCTTGCTTGGAGAATCCCAGGGACGGGGGAGCCTGGTGGGCTGCTGTCTATGGGGTCGCACAGAGTCGGACACGACTGAAGTGACTTAGCAGCAGCAGCAGCAGTATAGTCCATGGAGTTGCAAAGAGTCAGACACAACTGAGCAACTTTCACTTTCATACATACAAAAGAGCTAAGAAGAAGGCTTTAAGAGCTCAAACAACACTGTTACAACTGAGATAACTATGTTGCTGTTGTTGATCAGTAGCTCAGTCCTGGCAGATTCTTTGCAACACCATGGACTGCAGTATGCTAGGTTTCCCTGTCCACTACCTCCTGGAGTTTGCTCAAACTCATGTTGATTAAGTCAGTAACGCCATCCAACTATCTCATCCTCTGTCGTCCCCTTCTCCTCCTGCTCCCAGTCTTTCCCAGCATCAGGATCTTTTCCAATGAGTCAGTTTTTTGCATCAGGTGACCAAAGTATTGGAGCTTCAGCTTCAGCATCAGTCCTTCCAATGCATATTCAGGGCTGATTTCCTTTAGGATTGACTGGTTTGATCTCCTAGCAGTCCAAGGGACTCTCAAGAGTATTCTCCAGCACCACAATTCAAAAGTGTCAATTAACAAACCATTATTTTCAGAGATGTTAACTAGTTTAGACCCCCTATGGCAGGGGTCCCCAACCTGCCAATCTAATGCCTGACAATCTGAGGTGGAGGTGATGTAATGATAGAAATAAGGTGCACAGTACATGCAATGTGCTTGAATACTCATCCCGAAACCAACACCACCACACACACCCTTCCATGGCAAAATTGTCTTCCCTGAAACCTGTCCCTGGTGCCAAAAAGGCTGGTTGCTGCCACCTCGTGGAAGTGTGCCTAAATTGTAGAGCGAGTTTGAAGAGATGACTAAGGGACTAAATGGAGAAGGGAACGGCAGCCCACTCCAGTGTTGTTGCCTAGAGAATCCCATGGACAGAAGAGCCTGGTGGGCTACAGTCCACAGGGTTGCAAAGACTCAAGCATGACTGAACAACAATGAGGGACTAAAATCCACATGAAAGTGAAAGCCGATCAGTCCTGTCCGACTCTTTGTGACCCCACGGACTACACAGTCCATGGAATTCTCCAGGCCAGAAGACTGGAGTGGGTAGCCTTTCCCTTCTCCAGGGGATCTTCCCAACCCAGGAATCGAACTGGGGTCTCCTGCATTGCAGGTGATTCTTCACCAGCTGAACTATCGGGGAAGCCCTAAATTCCACATGAGAACCCAGCATTCTGACTTACCAGCAGCTCAGCTGGTAAAGAACCTGCCTGCCAATGCAGGAGATGCAAGAGAGGGGGTTTGATCCCTGAATGCAGAAGATCCCCTGGAGAAGGAAATGGCAATCCATTCCAGTGTTCTTGTCTGGGAAATCCCATGGACAGAAGAGCCTGGCAGGCTACAGCCCATGGGGTCACAAAGAGTCGGACACTACTGAGCTTGCGCACGAGCGCACGCGCGCGCGCGCACACACACACACACACACGCTATACGCCCAGCAAGCTCTAAGTACTCTACCATGAGCTCCTTAAGTACATGAGCTCAAAACTTTCATGTCCTTCAATTCTGGTAAATAAATCAGACCGGGCAGATGGAGAATTCCCTGAGCATATTGTAAATGATGAGTAACATTAATAAACAAATACATTTTGAGAATAACGTGATTGAGAACAGATAATTTGCAAGTTCACATTCACAGTACCATTTTAAACAAATCATATTGTTTAATTCCTAAAAAGAGGCATCAAGACAAAATGAAAGAGCAATCTCAAAGCGAGGGCATCATAGATTTTTTTTAAAAAGGACTAATGTTATCATAAGCATAGGATTGAATCCCACCTATTTTCATCTGTGTGGCCTCGTGACCTTCAACTGACCTCACCTAAGCTCATGCTTCATCTGTGAGATGTATGCAAACATGTCAACATTGTATGTTTGTGTGAGGATCATGTGATGCACTACCTATATGAAAACCATTATATAAGAACTATTCAAGCAGGACAGATTACCAATCTGATTTTTAAATTCCCATTTGTCTCCAAAGAAATACCTCCAACTACAGTATTCTGACACCAGTTTATTAGAAATGCATGATAATCTATATTATCATTGTTCTGAAGTAACTATATACTTGCATTAAATATGAGCTCACTGTATGTTTTAATTAAAACGACAACTAATTTGGACATAGTTTTAAAGAGACTTCATTTTCAGAAAATCTTGGCCTAGTGATTTTTATAAACAATGAACTTTGCTATCACTGTCAATTTTTATTACTCTGAGATTAGGAACACTAATTATTTAACACTAATTAGATTAGGAACACTAATTATTTGTGAATAATGTGAACATGTTACTTCCAGAAAACAAGTGAATATATCACACTCTTTGGAATAGCTAGATAAGACAAGCCTAAAATGAGTCATTAGGAAATTATGTGTTGATTAGCAAATAAAATGAAAGTGCCCATAACCAGGTGCCTCCGGCGCAAAGAATCCACCTGCTAATGCAGGAGACATGGGAGGCGTGGCTTCGAGCCCTGCGTCGAGCAGACCCCCTGGGGCAGGAAACGGCAACTCACTCCAGCGTTCTTGCTGGGAGAGCCCATGGACAGAAGCGCCCAGGCTGCAGCCCATGGGCTCTAAGTCAGACGCCACTGAGGAGATGAAGCTCGGGTGGGTGGCGCTCTTGTCTCCTCCAGGGTGTTTTCTTATCCATTGTGTTCTGCAGCCACCCTGCGTTTGCTCACCAAGTGATACCAATAGAGATTTTTTCTTTTTGTAAGAAGAGATCTTGATTAGTCTTGGGGGATCAGAGGAGCTGGCCACAGGGATCGAGCTTAATAAGCAATGTCTTCAGAACACTTATGTGAATATATGTTCTCCACACCACCCCAGAGATCAATTAAGTACAAATCTGTAAATCTGGGTGTCGCACTCCTTTCTCTTTCGAAAAAATATAAGACCCTCCAGGGCAAATATAAGAAAACGTCTCCAAGGAGAAAGAAAAGACCCTCTCTCAAATTCACCCGTAACCCCAGCTTTTAAACACTTCCCAAATGAGCCCAAGTACAGATATTAGTCAACACCAGAAGCTCTTCTTAAAGATTACTTCCTCTCCCTCTTCTCCCTGTGTATCTTTTCCCTTCACTTTTCTGCCCACAAACACACATTAGAAGCAACAAGCAGATATTTTTATCTTTGGTGAACAAACCAACCTCAAGCTTGCTCTTCAAACTTGTTAGCACTTTGAGGACTGGAAGCAAGCCCTGAAGCAAGATCTGATGCCTTCCAAAGCAGATCACGAGACAAGCATAAGCTGAAAGACAGGCAGAACAAGAAGGGGGGTAAGTGCAGTCATCCACCTTTTACTTTTTGTCCTAATGCTCGCATTAACCTTACCTCGCAGAGCACACTTTTCAAGGTGCATCCGAGCTGTGCATGCCTATTGTAGATGAGGAAAGAGTCCTTTGGCTTTCAGTTTTTCCCCGTGGGCCTCTCAAGTCTGCCTGTTTTCCCCCAAATTCATCCCCAGTCTTGTTTCTACCTTACTTCTCCTTTAATGGGCTCTGGAACTATGTTGAGTCCTTGCAACTGGGAAGGGAAGTAAGAAGACATAAAATTTCTGAAGGAATAGCTATAGCCTTGAACACGGCCCCAGTTGTGAATAAGCGGTCTGCAAAGCAACTTGGAAGGGCTGGAACTGGGCCAGACTACACGTAGTAGATTTTCGAAACACTGCAGAGACCTCAAGCCTCTGAAACTCTCCTTCTCTCTTTTGACTGAAGGCTTGAATTTTGCCATCTAAGTCCTAATTCCTGGGAGAAAGTCTGGGTGCCCTTTTAATTCTCACCTTACATCACGAGGGACTCGCTCGCCTCCACCAGCCACCGGTAAGTTCAGATGACAGGCAGGCCTGAAAGAGAAAGGCCCTGAGGGTGCTGGGCTCTCGCCCGTGAGGAGGAGGAGGACGGGGAGCCCACACAGAACTGGCTGGCTGAGGCTCCCCTGGATGCCGTGGCCTTGTTTTCTTCCATTCCCAACTGACTCTTTGCAACCCTGAGGACTGTACAGCCTATGGAATCCCCCAGGCCAGAATACTGGAGTGGGGAGCCTTTCCCTTCTCCAGGGGATCTTCCCAACCCAGGGATTGAACCCAGGTCTCCCGAATTGCAGGCGGATTCTTTATCAGCTGAGCCACAAGGGAAGCCCCTGTTAAGCACAGATTTGGCATATTTGGTTACAAAATATAACACTTTCTTGAAGATGTTTCATAAAAGATGAGTTGAGTCATAAATCAATTCTACCAGATCCCATCAATTCCTGAGTGTCTTCCAGCTGCTTTTTATTCATATATTGATTTTATGTTTTTAACTTTTTATTTTGTGTTGGAGTTTAGCGGAATTACAATGTTGTGATAGTTTCAGCTGGACAGCAAAGGAACTCAGCCATACACATACATACATATACGTCTTCACTTTCACTTTTCACTTTCATGCACTGGAGAAGGAAATGGCAACCCACTCCAGTGTTCTTGCCTGGAGAATCCCAGGGATGGCGGAGCCTGGAGGGCTGCCATCTATGGGGTCGCACAGAGTCGTTCACGACTGAAGCGACTTAGCAGCAGCAGCAGAAGCATACATGTATCCATTCTCCCCCAGCCTTCTCTCCCATCCAGGCTGCCACACAACGCTGAGTGGAGTTCCCTGTGCATTCTGTAGGTCCTTGGTGTTCATCCATTTCAGATAGAGCAGAATGTCCTGTGCTAGGTTTTCCATTTTACGGTGTTATTGTATCTTCACCACGGCCTTGAAGGCTTGCGGTACCCACAGAAATGCAGCTCCAGCACTTATAAATCCAACAGAGCCACTGGGCCCCTCAGACTGTAAAACAGGCCTGGCGCTGATTGTCCCTCACCGCAGGCTCGTGAGAGGGAGGAGATTCAGATCAAACTGAACCTCCCAGGATTTCTTGCCAAAATGAAAGAGATTTTCTTCCTCTCCCAAGGGAGGAAGTCATTCTTCATAAACAGAGTTCAGTGATGTAAAGTGCTTCACGCATCCCTTAAGATACCTTCTATTTAATGTTCCAGAATACCATTCAAGGCATCCATATGTTGGAACAAAACCCTGGATACGGTTTTCTTCTTGTTTCAATTTGTCCAGCTTCACTTTCTGATTTGGGAGATGGGGAATTTCATTCCTAAATATGAAAACCTTCCCTCCTAATCAGTTCAGTTCAGTTCAGTCGCTCAGTCATGTCCAACTCTTTGCGACCCCATGGACTGCAGCACGCCAGGCCTCCCTGTCCATCACCAACTCCCGGAGTTCACTCAGACTCATGTCCATGGAGTCAGTGATGCCATCCGACCATCCCTCCTAATGGCAACACTCAAAACAGACTTTCAGTTGATGTATCAACCCTCAGATTATTCAATTCTTCAGTCTCACCCCAGACATTTCTTATATACCTAGATGGGCCATCAGTGAATTCCTTATTTCTGCAAGAAAAGCACACTTTAACCATCGTGTGAGGAGGGAGTCTTCACTGATGACAACAATCACAGTGCCAGTTCATTCAGCAAGCGTTCGATCTCAGGATCCATGAACCTTCCCCAAGTTGTCTTACACAATAGTTAAACAACTCTGTTAAGCAGTCACTGTTACCCCTGTTTTGCAAATGAAGAAGCTGAGACTCAGAACAGCTACAAGAACTGCTCAATCTCCCACCACTGGCAAGTGGCTGAGTCAGGTTCAGAACCATTAAACTTGTCCTGAGGCCTCACCGGTATCATAGCCACTACCTTATCCCACTCCCCTTTCTTCTAACCTGAATCGTTGCCCCAAGACAGCCTGAAGCACATTGTAAACCTGGGTCCCTACTTTGCCAAACGGTGGACCCTACTTAGTTAGAGCGGGCTGAGAGCTCCAGCAGAGCTGTGTCTGTTTGCCTCCAAATTTCTCCATGTGGCTCCAGACCTGCAGCAGATTATTCTAAACTTTGTTGTGGGTCCCTTTCTTTTTGACAAGAGGGGAAAATCCTCTCCTGACTCTCAGAACTCTACACACCTGTCATAAATGGGTGCAAAACCTCTGAACGTGGGGTAAAGCTTAAACCCCACTGGTAAATAAACGATATTTGCTCTTCTGTCTCTGCCCTACTTCACCCTGTACGGCAGCCTCTGCATCCACCCACATCGCTAAAAATGACCCAGTTTCGTTCCTTCTATGGCTGAGTAACACTCCATGTATACAGGTACCACCTCTTTACCAGGGCGATGAGGGTGGGAGGCAGGCTCTAGAGGAGGGAGCTGTGTGTCCACACACAGCTGATTCGATTTGTTGTACAGCAGAAACTAACACAACAGTGTAAAGCAATGATGCGCCAATAATTTAAACAATTAATCAATTAAAAGCTTAGGGGGAAACACCTTGGTAAGATTGGGATTGCAAGAGATCTCCTAAACTGTACAAATGATGGCATGGTGATGGCTAGGATGAAGCTCACATGGTCTCACTATCCAAACTGGAGGACTTTGGTCCTGAAAAATCTGTAGCAGCAGCTACTGAGTGGGAAGAGGGCGGGCCCCAATTCTGAGAGCATCTCTCTGTGTAAGTTCCAAGAAGAAAATGGAGAAGGTCTATGAGATCTTGACAAGCAATGGGCAGATAATGGATTGATTTATAAAAGATTGGGGATATTAAAATGAAGTAGCTTTCCTACAGAGAAGGCAATGGCATCCCACTCCAGTACTCTTGCCTGGAAAATCCCATGGATGGAAAAGCCTGGTAGACTGCAGTCCATGGGGTCGCTAAGAGTCGCACACGACTGAGTGACCTCACTTTCACTTTTCATTTTCATGCATTGGAGAAGGAAATGGCAACCCACTCCAGGGTTCTTGCCTGGAGAATCCCAGGGACGGCGGAGCCTGGTGGGCTGCCGTCTATGGGGTCACACAGAGTCGGACACGACTGAAGCGACTTAGCAGCAGCAGCAGCAGCTTTCCTAAATTGAGCAAGAAAAATTCAGAGCAAATAGAGAAAGTTTTAATTCCCAAAGAGTGAAGCCACTGTCCTGGAATAATTTCTCTAATAACTGTAAGTTATAGAGTCTGTGTAGCAAGATAACTAACACGCTCATGTATGTACATACACTTTCACATGAAAAGAATATACCAAAAGGTAAGTGCTGTTATTTCAGGAGATAGAATGTCACAGATCCCAGTTTCGAGGCTTTTGTGCATCAATCAGGAACAGCTTATGGTTTTTAGGGTTAGTATTTCACAGTTGTTTGCCAAGCAAATTATTCTGCAATTATATAAAGCAATTATATCGCTTTAAGATTCATAAAATAGTTTCCTTTTGAAAAATAAATGAAATTTGTTGGATTTTCTATATTTTAAGAGGTAGATAGAATAGGCTGAAAATATAACTTAAAAGATAGTGAAGGTAATTTGGTTGACTTCCAAACTGTTTGGGATAAGACATGAAGAAGCATTAAGATGTATTCCAAAGGTTTAAGGCTCATTAGCACTCTGACCACACTTTTCCTGGTGCCTCCTAAGGGGACAGGACCTCAGCTTAGAGACTGATGGCAGAAGTTCTCTGATTGACATGGAAAGACTGAGATTCCATGTGGATGTATGAGATACTGATGAGAATTCTTACAAAGGGGGGGTAAATGGAAGTCCCTAATCTCAAAAGATGCTTCATACACTGGAAATTCTAAGAACATAATTGAAGATGGTTTATAATTGAGGCTTTAAACAACAGCAACAACAAACACTTGTAGAATGCTTACTATGGGCCAGGAATATCCTAAAGCAGATTAAAAAGATGACAGATAGATACATAGATAGGTAGATAGATAGATAGACAGAGGGATAGAGGGACTTCCCTGGGTGTCCCGTGGTTAAGAATCCTCCTGCCATTGCAAGGGACACAGGATCGATCGCTGGTGCAGGAAGGTTCCACCTGCTGTGGGGCAACTAAGCCCATTTGCCACAACTACTGAGCCTGAATCCTGCAACTACGGAAGCCCCTGCACCTGGAGCTTGTGCTCTGCAATAAGAGACACCGCAAGGAGCAGCCCGGGCCCACAGCTGGACAGCAGCCCCTCATGCTGCACCTGGAGAAAGCCTGCAAGCGCAAAGGCCCGGGCGGCCAACTACAAAAGAAAAGAGTTGATCGATGTGTGCGCATGCTGTCTCTTCAGTCGTGTCCAACTCTTTGTGACCCCGTGGACTGTAGCCCACCAGACTCCTCTGTCCATGGGGTTGTCGAGGCAAGAATACTGGAGTGGGTGGCCATCCCTCCTCCAGGGGATTTTCTTCACCCAGAAATCGAACGCACGGCTCTTATGTCTCCTGCATTGGCAGGCAGTTTCTTTACCACTAATGCCACTGGGAAGCTCTGACAGATAGAGAGAGAGAGCTATTATTATCCCTAATTTAACAGAGAGTCATAGAGAGTTCAAGTGACCTGCCCAGGATCACACATCTATTAAGTGGTAACACTGGGAATTGAATCCAGGCAGTCCAAATCCAGGGCCCACATTCTTAACAAACAGCTTAGAGAGGTAATAGTTCAGTTCAGTTCAGTTCAGTCGCTCAGTCGTGTCCGACTCTTTGCGACCCCATGAATCGCAGCACACCAGACCTCCCTGTCCATCACCATCTCCCAGAGTTCACTCAGACTCACATCCATCGTGTCCATGATGCCATCCAGCCATCTCATCCTGGGTCGTCCCCTTCTCCTCCTGCCCCCAATCCCTCCCAGCATCAGAGTCTTTTCCAATGAGTCAACTCTTCGCATGAGGTGGCCAAAGTACTGGAGCTTCAGCTTTAGCATCATTCCTTCCAAAGAAATCCCAGGATTGATCTCCTTCAGAATGGACTGGCTGGATCTCCTTGCACTCCAAGGGACCCTCAAGAGTCTTCTCCAACACCACAGGTCAAACACATCAATTCTTCGGCGCTCAGCCTTCTTCACAGTCCAACTCTCACATCCATACATGACCACAGGAAAAACCATAGCCTTGACTAGACGGACCTCAGTCGGCAAGGTAATGTCTCTGCTTTTGAATATACTATCTAGGTTGGTCATAACTTTTCTTCCAAGGAGTAAGCGTCTTTTAATTTCATGGCTGCAGTCACCATCTGCAGTGATTTTGGAGCCCAAAAAAATAAAGTCTGACACTGTTTCTACCGTTTCCCCATCTATTTCCCATGAAGTGATGGGACCGGATGCCATGATCTTTGTTTTCTGAATGTGGAGCTTTAAGCCAACTTTTTCACTCTCCTCTTTCACTTTCATCAAGAGGCTTTTTAGCTCCTCTTCACTTTCTGCCATAAGGGTGGTGTCATCTGCATATCTGAAGTTATTGATATTTCTCCTGGCAATCTTGATTCCAGCTTGTGTAATACTGAAGACAAATTTGAGACTAACACTGTGTTAATATATTCAGACCTAATATCTGACAATTAAGAGCATTTCTATGCATGTTTGGCCTACTACTTTGGATTTAAAAAGTTCAAAAATGCCTTATAGATTTGTTTCCCAACCAAATAGCTGAGCCCTGTCCCTCTGTTGGCTTCTTCATTCCATTATTGAAACTGGAATAATGTTAGGTAAATAGTTAGGTCAGGGCATGATATAATTCACCTGGGGCACACAAAACTGTCCTAATAATAACTTTCTTTGCAAACTTACTAGACACCAGTTACTTCATACATGTTGGCTTATTTTATTCTTAAACACGTGAAGTAAGCACTGTCACCTTTTTAAAATATTTATTTATGTATTTATTTGCCCCCCCACCGGGGTCTTAGCTACAACATGCAGGCTCTTGAGCTGTGGGATAGGAGATCTAGCTCCCTGACCAGGGTTTGAACCCAGACCCTTCTGCATGGGGAGTGCAGAGTCTTAGCCACTGGACCACTGAGAAGTCCCACACATTTTAAAAGGATATTAAAATCTAGAGATGTTAGCCATCTCACCCAAAATGACACAGTTACCCAATGGTAGAGGTAGGAGTTAAACCCAGAGAGTCTGAATCCAAAGCATAAGCTCATATAAACCACTCAAGACATCTGCCTTCTAAGGGAAAGAGAGAGAGAGAATCTTTGCATTCTCTGTGTCGTAATTCTCTGTGGGCTTCTCCGATGGCTCAGCCAGTAAAGAATCTCCCTGGAATGCAGGAGACGCAGGTTCAGTCCCTAGGTCAGGAAGATTCCCTGGAGGAGGAAATGGCAATCCACTCCAGTATTCTTGCCTGGAAAATCCCATGGATGGAGGAGCCTGGCAGCCTACAGTTCAAATGGTCACCAAGAGTCAGACACAACTGAAGTGATTTAGCACGCACACATGTAACTGTCTGTAGTACTCTGCCTTCCTCCTGTGCATTTAATAATTATTTCCTGACATCATTTTCCCTGTGGGTTATTATTATGATCCCAGGTCTGCATCTTGTCCTCGTCCATGGGAAGCACGTCCACAGCTGGGGCCTGGAACAGCTCGTCGGTGACCGTGTTCGTCCTCCTGGGGTTTGCAGACCACCCACAGCTGCAGACCCTCCTCTTTGTGACCTTCCTGGGCGTCTACCTGGTGACCCTGGCCTGGAACCTGGCCCTCATCCTTCTGATCAGAGGCGACACCCGTCTACACACGCCGATGTACTTCTTCCTCGGCAACCTGTCCTTCGTGGACATCTGCTACTCTTCTGCGGTGGCTCCCAAGATGCTCTCCGACTTCTTCCGGGAACGGAAGAGCATTTCCTTCCTGGGCTGCGCTGTTCAGTTCTTCTTCTTCGTGGGCGCGGGTCTAACCCAGTGCTTCCTGCTGACGGCGATGGCGTACGATCGCTATGCGGCCATCTCCAGCCCCCTGCTCTACTCCACCGTCATGTCCCAGGGCCTGTGTACACGCTTGGTGGTTGGAGCCTACGTCAGCGGCTTCCTGAGCTCCCTGGTCCAATCCAGTTCCATATTTCGGCTCCGTTTCTGCGGACCCAACCTCATCGACCATTTCTTCTGTGACCTCCCACCAGTCCTGGCACTTTCTTGCTCTGACACCTTCTCCAGTCAAGTGGTGAATTTCCTCGTGGTGGCCGTCGTTGGGGGCACGTCGTTCCTCATCCTTCTTGTCTCCTACGGTCACATAGCGGCTACCATCCTGAAGATCCGCTCCGTGGAAGGTCGCAGGAAAGCCTTCCACACGTGCACCTCACATCTGATGGTGGTGACGCTCTTGTTTGGGACGGCCCTTTTCATGTACCTGCGGCCCAGCTCCAGCTACTCGTTTGGCAGAGACAAGGTGGTATCTGTATTCTACTCACTAGTGATCCCCATGCTGAACCCCTTCATTTACAGCTCGAGGAACAAAGAGATCAAGGATGCCCTGTGGAAGATGCTGGGGAAGAAGAAAGTGTTTTCCTAGGTCATGACTGAAGACATGTCTCCAAACTGCCGGAGACTTAAGTGGTTCATGATAGCCTCTACCTCTCGCTTTAGGAAAGTGACATGTTGGTGTGCAGCTTGAAAATGGAAGCACTCCTTCCATATTTTCTCACCACTCCACTTGGTCATCTGTCTACTGACCCCACCATGGATCCTCGGAAGGACAACCTACCGTAGAGCACAGAGAACTCTACTCTGTGCTCCGTGGTGACCTAAATGGGAAGGAAATCCATAAAAATAGGGGATAAATGTAAATATATCACCAGATGGCACTGGTGATTTTAAAAAACTGCCTGCCAATGGAGGAGATGTAAGAGACGTGGGTTTGATCTCTCAGTAGGGAAAACCCCCCGGAGGAGGGCATGGCAACCCACTCCAGTGTTCTTGCCTGGAAAATCCCATGGACAAAAGAGTCTGGTGGGCTACAGTCCATGGGGTCGCACAGAGTCGGACAGGACCAAAGAGACTTAGCAGGCATGTAAACATATAACTGCTTCACTTTGCTGTTCAGCAGAAACTAACAGAACATTGTAAAGTAACTCCAAAACAATTTATTTAAAAAAAGAGAAAGCGATTACTTCAGAAAAACAAAAAGAAATTCCCCAAGTAGCCTATTCTCACAATTGGTATTACAACCACCACCTTTTATGGGGTACCTGGTGGCTCAGATGGTAAAGGATCTGCCTGCAATGCTGGAGACCTGGCATCAATCCCAGGGTTGGAAAGATCCTCTGGAGGAAGGCATGGCAACCCACTCCAGTATTCTTGCCCTGAGAATCCCATGGACAGAGGAGCCTGGTGGGCTACAGTCCACAGGGTTGCAAAGAGTTGGACACAACTGAGCGACTAACGCTTTTGCTTTCACTTTTTCAGTTCACATACTCTAGACCCTCCATTTGATCTCATGAGAGAGCCCTACACAGAAGCGGAATAAAATGTAGCCTCTACATTGTTTTATCTGAAGAATCTGCAAGTATGAGTTTGCTGTCACAGCTGTAACTAATCACCACAGACCTAGTGGCTTAAAACAACATGAACTTATGATCTCATAGGTGCAGGTGAGAAGTCTTTTGGTTGCAGATGGCAGGGGGGTGGAGTTGGGGGCATCGTGCCCGACTCTGCAACACCATGGGCTGTAGCCCTCCAGGCTCCTCTGCCCATGGGATTTCCCAGGCAAAGGTCTGGAGTGGGTGGCCATTTCCTGCTCCAGGGGATCTTCCCGACCCAGGGGTCGAACCTCATCTCCTGCGTCTCCCGCACTGGCAGGCGATTCTTCAGGACTGAGCCCCCTGAGGCACCCTTACGCTAGTCTACAGCCTCCTGAAGGGCAGCTACTGGCTCTTGCTCACTGTTGCTCTTTCAGAACCTACCACAGGGTCTGGCACACAGTAGGGCCATAGCAAAGATTTGTTTGATAAATGAATTATTCACTGTTCCTAGTAATGTTGGCTTTGGCAGAGTATGGTGCTTATGTTACTTCCTCATAGTGTAGCTAACAGTGAATCTCAGGGTCTAGTGACTGGGACGGAGATTAATTATCTCTGCTTTTAGAAAATGTAAATGTAAGAGTGATTAATTTGTGAAGCTGTGGGTTTTTTGCAAATCCTTCCTTTGCAGAAACACTCAAGGGGAAAATGTAGCTAATCGTTTGGAAGGGTATAGAGAACCAGCTTGCTAACCATAGACTTTGAAGATCTCTCCCCTATTGTCTAGAGCTGTGGATATTAACAGGTTAATATTTCTAGAAAAAATTCTTAGAGGTGACAGCCTCTCTCCAATCTCTTTTTGTCTTCTTACTTCAAGTGAATGAATGCTAAGTTGCTTCAGTTGTGTCCAACTCTTTGCATCCCCATGGACTGTAGCCCACGAGGCTTCTCTGTCCATGGGATTCTCCAGGCAAGAACACTGGAGTGGGGTGCTGTGCCCTCCTCCAGGGGATCCTCTCGACCCAAGGATCGAATCTACATCACTTGCACCTCCTGCATTGGCAGGCGGGTCCTTTACCACTAGCACCACCTGGGAAGCCCCCTCACTTCAAGTGTCGGCCCACAAACACACACTCCCAGCATCAAGAAGAAGGATAAATGAGCTTCAAGGGTCTGTCTCATTAGAGAGCAGCTTGGGGACTGGAGGGCTACATGTGCCTGATTAGACTGTATCCAAACAAGAATAAACAAAAATATAAACTTAGGGGGCAAGACCGGCTGGGAGTGGCTGCCCACTGTCCGCTGGTATTTGCTCTGTGTGACTATGTACCACCCAGGCTCGTTTATGACCTCCTGGAACTCTGAGTCTCAGACAGATGCAGGAACTTCTTTAACATTTCTTTTCCAGGCACAACTCTAGTTTTTCCTGCCTTCCTATAAACTCAACCCCAATTTTCCCCTTTCCGCTTCTGCTCCTCTAATGGCATCCTCTGGTGAGTCTCCTGACCCATGTTTGAAACTTTGCTCCTAAGGAGAAAAAAAAAAAACGAAACTTTAAGAGAAAACATTTCTGAGGAGGTTGCTTGCTTTAGACCCCTCCCAAAAGAATTAGTAAGCGGCGTATCCCAGGGGACTCAGTGTTAAAAGAACCCACCAATGCAGGAGACACAGCTTTGACCCCTCAGTTGGGAGAAATGGCAACCCCTCCAATATTCCTGCCTGGAAAGTTCCATGGACAGAGGAGCCTGGTGGGCTGCAGTCCACAGGTTTGCAAAGAGTCTGACATGACTGAGCGACTGGGCACATGTGAATATATTCCCAGGACCAGGGAGACCCCTGACACCCATGTTGTTTGCACCTTACTGCCTGGAAGTCTGAAATTCATCTGTTTAAGGCTGGTCCCCTTTTAAAGTGCCAACGTTTCCTTTTTTAAAAAAGGGTATTCTTTACGTTTCATGGTCATTTCTTCAAGAAGGATCTGAAAAGGAAAGCCAAGCAGATCTGTAAGCACCTGAGATAAAGGGAGGCACCGCAGCGAAAGAGGACAAGGTCCGGACCCGGAGAGGGCACACTCACAGACGAAGGTCCCAACTCACTGTCTGACTCCATTCGGGTTAAAAAGTGCTGGTATCGGTGTATGCCATTTCATTCTCACAGCCAAGACACCTGTCAAACCCAAACTGGCAACCCAAATGGTCAAGCTCAAACTTAGCCACAAATTTTAAGACATTGAAAACTGGCAAGAGCTGATTACATAAGGTAATATATGCAAAACATCCTGGGTCTTGCACACCAATAAAACTCTTCTGTTTTATCAGTTTAGGTATGTTTATCTACCTGAAGAAGGATCAGTCCCCAAGATGCTTTCCACCACTCCCCACAATGCACATAAAAGGATTCGTGTTTCCTGACTGTCCGCTATTCACAGAGCATTGGGCCAGACACTTCACAGTTGCTATCTGATGTAATCAGCAAGGTGAATAGCTCTCGATGATCAAGGTTCGAATTCCAGCAGTCGCCAACTCTGACAGTTCATGGATGTCACTTATGCTCTCACACCTTCATTCTGTAAATCTGCCAAGCTGACACCACTCATCTGAAGTTGATTGCTATTTAATTATCACATCTACTTTGCAAAAAAAAGATGGAATTAAATTCTATACATATATGTAATTTGTGTTTGGTTTCCATCTCTTTCTGGTCATCACTTCACAATATTTACGAATATCAGATCATTATTTTGTATACCTGAAATTAATAAAATGTTGACTCAATGGACATGAATTTGCATAAACTCCGGGAGTTGGTGATGGACAGGGAGGCCTGGTGTGCTGCAGTCCATGGGGCAGCAAAGAGTGGGACACGACTGAGTGACTGAACTGAGCTGATGTCAATTACAGATCCATAAAATAATGTAATATCCAAAATAAAAACAAATACATAAAAATAAAAGAGCATAGAGGGGATTTTTTTTAAGGAAGCAACTGTATGTTTTCTATAAGAGATCAGCTTTAAGTTCAAAGACAGAGATAGATTAAAAGTAATGCAAAGGAGAAAGATATACCAAAAGAAGGGTGGAATAGGTATAATAATTTGAGATAAAGCAGACTTCACAACAAGGAAAATATCAGAGATAAAGAGTCTTCATAATGATAATGACAAAGGGGTCAACTCTCAAATAATTCACAATACTTAATGTGTATATACTTAGCAACAGAATGTCAAAATATAAGAGGAAACACTGATAGAAATACAGGGGAAAATAGACAAACCCCCGGTATAGCTGGAAATATCAATATCCTTCTATCAGCAATTGATGGATCCAATAGGCAGAAAATCAGCAAGGATACAGTTGAACTGAACAGCACCATTAATCAATGGGAGCTAATTAATATTTATAAAATATTTCATCCAGCAATAGCATAACACACATTCTTCTTAAGCTCACATGGAACATTTACCAGGACAGATCACATTCTGGACCATAAAACGTTTTATTCTCTTCATAAATCATACAGAGTATGCTCTAACACGCCAGTGGAGTTTAACTATAAAGAAAGCAATAACAGGAAGCTAGATCAGAAAATCCCAATAGAGATACATGTTGCTGCAGTTCAGTTCAGTTTAGTCACTCAGTCATGTCCGATTCTTTGCGACCCCATGAATCGCAGCACGCCTAGCCTCCCTGTCCATCACCATCTCCTGGAGTTCATTCAAACTCATGTCCATCGAGTCAGTGATGCCATCCAGCCATCTCATCCTCGGTCGTCCCCTTCTCCTCCTGCCCCCAATCCCTCCCAGCATCAGAGTCCTTTCCAATGAGTCAACTCTTCGCGTGAGGTGGCCAAAGTACTGGAGCTTCAGCTTCAGCATCATTCCTTCCAAAGAAATCCCAGGATTGATCTCCTTCAGAATGGACTGGTTGGATCTCCTTGCAGTCCAAGGGACTCTCAAGAGTCTTCTCCAACACCACAGTTCAAACGCATCAATTCTTTGGTGCTCAGCCTTCTTCACAGTCCAACTCTCACATCTATACATGACCAATGGAAAAACCATAGCCTTGACTAGATGGACCTCAGTTGGCAAAGTAATGTCTCTACTTTTGAATATACTATCTAGGTTGGTCATAACTTTTCTTCCAAGGAGTAAGCGTCTTTTAATTTCATGGCTGCAGTCACCATCTGCAGTGATTTTGGAG
>SJYQ01008432.1:99479-118652 GCA_006410935.1 Redunca redunca
CAGGGATGATCCAGAGAGATGATATGGGGTGGGAGGTGGGAGGGGGGTTCAGGATTGGGAACTCATGTACACCCGTGGTGGATTCATGTCAATGTATGGCAAAAACCAATACAGTATTGTAAAGTAAAATAAAGTAAAAATAAAAATTAAAAAAAAAGAATTGTTGAATAACTGAGTTCTACAAAGCAACTGTGAGGTTACAAGACAGAAAGGCCACCGTTTAATGTTAACTTGATCTTGGGCCTGATCGTCTGTCCAAAACCTTTTAAGAGCAGCAAAGTGAAGTTGCTCAGTTGTCTCTGACTGTTGGCGACCCTGTGAACTGTAGCCTACCAGGCTCCTCTGTCCATGGGATTTTCCAGGCAAGAGCACTGGAGTGGGTTGCCATTTCCTTCTCCAGGGGATCTTCTGGACCCAGGGATCAAACCCAGGTCTCCCACATTGTAGACAGACATTAATACCATCTGACTCACCAGGGAAGTCAGAAGAACAAGGGGAATCATTTTAACCCAAAAGAGAAGCCAGCAGTAAGTATCTTTGATCTCATTTTCCAGAGATCTGATTTGGTGGGTCCTAGATTCCTAGATACCTCCAGCCAATGCCTCGTGGAGCCAGAACACCCCAAAAGAATAATTAGAACTCTCACTCCCCAATCCCTCTTTCCTTAATAAGTTATCTTTCTTAGGACAATTTTACAGAGAAGGAAAAGAAAAATACAAGAAGCATAACACCAGAGCTCAAATTAATGGGAAAAATCTTTTACTTCAAGTTGTAATTATGTGTATGAGGAGTTTTTTTCCTGCTTTTTAAGATTAGAAGCCATTTACAGTCTTTTTATTTTTTGACAGGTAAGAAATGGATATATTTAGAGAGAAACTCTCCACAGGCAGAGGATGGGGCATCTTGAAGGTGAGAGAGAGCCTACAGTCATTTCTTTAATTAGGAAACAATAGAATATCTTTTTAAAGTAAAACTACCAAAATCCAATTACCCACAGATAATGGTATACATCTTTCCAGATTTCTCCTAGGCATGTAGTTTTTCTCCAAAAAATAAGATTATGTGATATATTCAGTGCTTCAACCATTTATTAAAAAAGAATCCTACCACGTCTAAGAATAAAGTCCTACATTATAAATTTGAATGGCTGCAAATATTGAATTACTCTATTGTGCCATAACTTATTGAACCAATTTCATAAGTCAGATAGTAATTTAAATTCTAATCTCTTCTAAACTGCACTGTGATGACCTTTCCTTGTACTCATGACATTAAGCATTTTGTTTATTCACTTTTTAGCATTTATTCCTGCAGTAGAATTTTTAACTCAAAAGATTTGCAGATTTTGTCTTGACACATGCTTCCAGAATGACCTCAGAAAGTGTGTGCCTGTATACACTCCTATTAACCGTAGATGGAGGTGTCTCTTTCTCCATATCCATGCCAACAGTGGATCGCTTCTTTGCAGACCAATCTTCTAGATGAGAAGTGGTATCTCATTACACTTTTAATTTGTGCTTATTTGATGAACGGTATGACCAACTCTATTTCTCTCTGAATCATGACCCATTTTTGTTTTAAAGTATCTATTCTCACTAAATGATTAGAACTCTATATATCTAAAATATTAAGCCTATTTTAAGTTTTTTCACATATGTTTTCTCAAGTTATTTGTTTATTTTCCAAAACATGGAAAAGCCTTATTTTTTACTGGAATCTAACTGCTTTACAACGTTGTGTTAGCTTCTGCTGCACAGCACTGTGAATCAGTCATCTGTATACGTATATCCCCTCCCGCCTGACCTCCCTCCCAGCCCCCACCCCACCCATGTAGGTCATCACAGAGCACCGAGCTGAGCCCCTGTGTTATACAGCATCTTCCCGATAGCTATCTACACATGGTAGGGTGTATATGTCAATACCACTCTCTCAATTCATCCTCATATTTTAATTAGCCAAATCTAATCATAGACGGAGGAGCTTGGTGGGCTACAGTCCACGGGTCGAAAACAGTCGGACACGACTGAGCGACTTCACTTTCTTTAATCATCTTCTTTGGAATGCTTGTAAAGTTCTTGTCTTCCCCCCAAATAAAACAAAAATTACTTAGACTTTATTCTAATATTTTAAGCTTATTTTTTGATGTTTATGCTCTTAAGATGACAAAATCTTTAGTATTCCATCTCCCTGAGAAGTTAAAAAGTATTATCATTTACTTCAGCTCATAGTATCTACTTATAAAAAGAAATCAAGTATTCAAACACAATTACAGTAGAGTTAGTTGTTTGTTTTTTTTCCAGGTTCATAATTTATTGTACAGATTGAGTATCACACAATGAGTTGACATCAGCTTCTTCAGACACCAGAATTTAACAGATAAGGTACAGTTTAGAGTCTGTTTATCTTGCTTTCACAGGTAGAGTTTTTGTTTTAGATCTTAACTTGAAGAATAAGCGCACCAAAGCTTGAAGTATAAGACTATGAAAACAGTGCCTCCATACGTGTGTGCATGTATGTGTGTGCGTGCACGTGCAAGCCCAGCCAGGTTCCTCTGTCTGTAGGGTTTCACAGGGACGAATACTGGAGTGAGTTGCTACTTCCTCCTCCGGGGGATTGAACCCATGTTTCCTGCATTGTAGGCAAATTCTCCATCACCTGAGTCATCAGGGAAGCCTCATTCTGCACTTGGCCAGTACACAGTTCATTCTCCCTGTGAGAGTGTAAGAGATGCAATAGTTTTTGATACCAGTGAAATGGATTGGGTATCTGCTTCTGGACTGCCACAGTTTCAAGCTTCCAGAAGGCACAGACACGGGAGCCTGTGTCCTTCAGCGTAGGCAGCTGCCCCTAGGGCGCTTACGCTGTTTATTTACAATATCTTCATCATCATTTAAAATTAGAAACTTAGCACATCATTTGACCCACTATGTCTACGTCTGGCTTTTCATAGGCACACAAAAATGGATTTACAAAATGTTGAGAGCAGCATTATTTGAAAATAGTAATTGGGGCCCAACCAAGCCAACTAAGGGCTTGGTGCGTGGTAAAGAATCTGCCTGCAAAGCAAGAGACACAGGAGACGTGGGTTTGATCCCTGGATTGGGAAGATCCCCTGGAGAAGGAATGGCAACCTTCTCCAGGATTCTTGCCTGGAAAATTCCATGACAAGAGTCTGGCTACAGTCCGTGGAGTCCAAAAGAATCAGACACGACTTAGTGTCTCAGCCACAGCTGCAGAGCACGTGGAACTCTGCTCAGTGTCGGGGGCAGCCTGATGGGAGGCACTCGAGGGGAGAATGAATCAGTGTACATACAGGGCTGAGTTCCTTTGCTGTTCACCTGAAATGATCACAGCATCATTAATCGGCTACACTCCATTACAAAATAAAAAGTTTAAAAACAAGACAAACCAAAGGAAAAAAAAAAAAACCCAATATGTGATCAATGATGTTGCTGCCTTAGGGCACCATGCTGCTCACCCTGATGTATCTTTTCCAAAGGGAGACCTGGAAGAGCGTGGTCTCCATCATGGGCCAGAGCAACCACACCAACGTCAGGGAATTTGTCTTCCTGGAACTCACTCACTTCCGGGAACTGGAGCTGTTCCTGTTTGTCATCTTCCTAGCTGTATACGTCACAACCGTGCTGGGCAATGCCCTCACCGTGGTGACCATCACCTGCGAGTCCCACCTGCACACCCCCATGTACTTTCTCCTGCGGAACAAATCAATCCTGGACATTGTCTTTTCATCCGTCACCGTCCCCAAGTTCCTGGTGGATCTCTTGTCAGAGAGGAAAGCCATCTCCTACAATGGCTGCATGGCACAGATCTTTTTCTTCCACTTTGCTGGAGGGGCGGATATTTTTTTCCTCTCTGTGATGGCCTGGGACAGATATCTCGCAATCTCCAAACCCCTGCATTACGTGACCATCATGAGGAGAGAGGTGTGGGTGGGCTTGGTGGTGGCTTCCTGGGTGGGTGGCGCTTTGCACTCCACCGTCCAGATTATTCTGATGCTTCCGATCCCTTTCTGTGGCCCCAGCACCCTGGACGCCTTCTGCTGCGACGTGCCCCAGGTGGTCAGACTGGCTTGCGCCGACACCTTTGCTCTGGAGCGCCTCCTGATCTCTGACAACGGGCTGGTGACCCTGCCGTGGTTCCTCCTGCTCCTGGGGTCCTACACCGTCACTCTGGGCACGCTGCGATCTCACGCCGGGGAGGCCGGAGCAAAGCTCTCTCCGCCTGCACCTCCCACATCCTGGTGGTGACTCTTCGCTTCGTGCCTGTGTGTATGTCTGCTGCCGGCCCTTTACCACGCTGCCCATGGACACAGCTGTGTCCACCAAGAACACGGTCATCACCCCCATGCTGAACCCGGTGATCTCACCCTGAGAAACCAGGAGATGAAGGCAGCCATGAAGAGACTGCAGAGGAGGCTTGGGCCTTTAGAGAGCAATAAACTTGGATGAGCCGTCCGATTGAGACCGGAAATCTAATGTGAGCCTAGTTTGAGGTTTTCTCAAACTAGTAGCCTAGGAATCAGAGACAGCCAGCTCTTCGTCCACTGTCGTTTCTGCATAGCCCCACAGCCACTAAGCTCTGTTAGACAGAGAGACTCTAAGAACAAAAGGGAGAGATGAGATTGAACATCAGCTCTCGGACTGGGGACTGGGGAGAAGTATGTGGTATAAAGCGGAAATCAATAACCTAAGTGCTATCTTTCCTCACTTTTACCATTTGTGATATGGAAATAACGCTGTCTACTTACAAGCTGGTTGTGAGGACGAAACATGATCAGTGTGGACAGGATTATGGTTGTAGAGGCTCACACGACTCCTGGCATTGATCAGGCACACAGTCTGCATTCCCTATGACCTACATTCTGTTGCTAAATATGCCTGGGCTGCATGTGTGATTACTGGGTCACTCAGTCATATCCGACTCTTTGAGACCCTATGGGCCGAAGGCTGCCAGGCTCCTCTGTCCATGGGATTCTCCAGGCAAGAATCCTGGAGTGGGTTGCCGTGCCCTCCTCTAGGGGAATATTCCCAACCCAGGGATTGAATCCGCATCTCTTATGTCTCCAGATGTGCATATATATATATAGAATGTGGGGGCTTCCCAGGCGGTACTAGTGGTAAAGAACCCACCTGCCAATGCAGGAGACACAAGAGAGGAGGGTTCGATTCCTGGGTCAGGAAGATCCCCTGGAGGAGGGCATGGCAACCCACTCCAGTATTCTTGCCTGGAGAATCCCACAGACAGAGGAGCCTGGCGGGCTGCAGTCCACGGGGTCACAAAGAGCCGGGCACGGCTGAAGTGACTGAGCGCACACTTAGAATGTGGGGGCGTTTACTTCACATGCTTTCTCTCTCATGACTGCTACTTCCAGCTGATTATTAAAATAATCACTTTTGATTTAATATTGTGAGTACAGAATCTTCAACATATTTCACCAATTAGTAAAAAGAGAAGAAATATATTTTGAGTCAGATGTATGCATGAACAAATCTAGAAATAGACCAAATATTCCCTGTCCTCTGGTTCTTTCTACTTTCTTTCCACTGAAATTTATCTCAAAAGTACTTGAATAGCTTGGGGATATATCTGCACAAAATGCACGTTTATTTTATGTTATCCTGAACTTCCTTCTTCCTTCCATCCCCACTTTCCATTTCACCCCCAGAGATTTCAGAGTTGGAACAAAGCTGTAGTTTTCATCTACATATGCACAGACACTTTTGGACAAATCCTTGTGGTACAAAAAAAAAAAAATTACCTAAGAAGTAACTTTTAACTCACTCAAGGCCCATTTTGTGTACCAGGAAAGGAAAAAATATATATAACATATTGCATACAGAGCCATTTAAGAATAGCCACTGGGTCTGTGTTATAAACCACCTCTCTTCCAAGAATAGGATTACAAGAAAATAGATATATAAGGAGACAATAAATCTCCTTTCTGTTTCTATGCTCACATCAAATTCCACCCTTCTGCCTCCAATAGTCATTCAAAAATAGACCAATAAGTTCCTTTGTACCCATGAACTATGGACACCAAGGGGGGAAGGGGAGGTGGGATAAACTGAGATCGAGACTGCCGTATACACTCTGCATAAAATAGATAACCAGTGAGAACCTGCTGTGCCGCACAAGGAACTCTACCCAATGTGGTACCAACAGGACTCACACATACAGTATGCAGGTCAGGAAGCAGCAGTGAGAACCGGATGTGGAACAACAGACCGGTTCCAATGAGGAAGGGGAGGACGTCAAGGCTGTATATTGACACCCTGCTTATTTAACTTATATGCAGACTTCAGTTCAGTCGCTCAGTCATGTCCGACTCTTTGCAACCCCATGAATCGCAGCACGCCAGGCCTCCCTGTCCATCACCAACTCCCGGAGTTCACTCAGACTCGTGTCCATCGAGTCAGTGATGCCATCCAGCCATCTCATCCTGGGTCGTCCCCTTCTCCTCCTGCCCCCAATCCCTCCCAGCATCAGGGTCTTTTCCAATGAGTCAACTCCTCACATCAGGTGGCCAAAGTACTGGAGCTTCAGCTTTAGCATCATTCCTTCCAAAGAAATCCAGGGTTGATCTCCTTCAGAATGGACTGGTTGGATCTCCTTGCAGTCCAAGGGACCCTCAAGAGTCTTCTCCAACACCACAGCTCAAAAGCATCAATTCCTCGGCACTCAGCCTTCTTCACAGTCCAACACTCACATCCATACATGACCACAGGAGAAACCATAGCCTTGACTAGATGGACCTTAGTCGGCCAAGTAATGTCTCTGCTTTTGAATATACTATCTAGGTTGGTCATAACTTTTCTTCCAAGGTGTAAGCAGAGAAACACTGGGCTGGAAGAAGCACAAGCTGGAATTAAGATTGCTGGGAGAAATATCAATAACCTCACATATGCAGATGATACCACCCTTATGGCAGAAAGTGAAGAGGAACTAAAAAGCCTCTTGAAGAAAGTGAAAGAGGAGAGCGAAAAAGTTGGCTTAAAGCTCAACATTCAGGAAACGAAGATCATGGCATCCAGTCCCATCACTTCACGGGAAATAGATGGTGTAACAGTGGAAACAGTCTCAGACTTTATTTTAGGGGGCTCCAAAAATCACTGCAGATGGTGACTGCAGCCATGAAATTAAAAGACGCTTACTCCTTGGAAGAAAAGTTATGACCAACCTAGATAGCATATTCAAATGCAGAGACATTACTTTGCCAACAAAGGTCCGTCTAGTCAAGGCTATGGTTTTTCCTGTGGTCATGTATGGATGTGAGAGCTGGACTGTGAAGAAGGCTGAGCGCTGAAGAATTGATGCTTTTGAACTGTGGTGCTGGAGAAGACTCTTGAGAGTCCCTTGGACTGCAAGGAGATCCAACCAGTCCATTCTGAAGGAGATCAGCCCTGGGATTTCTTTGGAAGGAATGATGCTAAAGCTGAAGCTCCAGTACTTTGGACACCTGATGTGAGGAGTTGACTCATTGGAAAAGACCCTGATGCTGGGAGGGATTGGGGGCAGGAGGAGAAGGGGACAACTGAGGATGAGATGGCTGGATGGCATCACGGACTCGATGGACGTGAGCTTGAGTGAACTCCAGGAGATGGTGATGGACAGGGAGGCCTGGCGTGCTGAGATTCATGGGGTCTCGAGGAGTCGGACACGCCTGAGCGGCTGCACTGAACTGAACTGATACATATATATATATATATATACACACACCTGTGGCGGATTCACTTTGCTCTAAGGCAGAAACTAACACACATTGTAAAGCAACTGAACACCAGTTTAAAAAAACAGGCCAAGAGAAATAAGGAAGCCGAGGAGATTGCACCACACAGCAATTTTTTGCAGATGCTTATGATCAGTTAATATTTAGCTAAAAAGGTCCTCGTAAGTGACCACACATCTGTGATCTTCTCTGAGTCGTACAAGAGAGAGACATTAGGCCAGGAATCCTAATCATACTGCCAATGCTTCTCAAGCTTTCTGAAATTATTGCCCCTTAAAAGAGCTTTTTAAGATATTTTCCTAATTACTCTCCCTCAAGAAAATTTAATACCAAAGATACACCATACCTCTTTTTGTGTTCTGAGGTTGTCTGAAGAAGCACACCTCACTAAAACATCCAAGACTTTTTTGGCTCTCAAGAACCAATTTTTGCCCCATGGGCGTCACACCCACGTTGAGAATGAATGACCTTATGACATTGGTTGTTGTTCAGGCGCTCAGTTGTGTCCGACTCTTTTTGACCCCATGGACCGCAGCACACCAGGCCTCCCTGTCCATCGCCAACTCCCGGAGTCTACTCAAACTCATGTTCATGGAGTCGGTGATTCCAGCCAACCATCTCATCCTCTGTCATCCCCTTCTCCTTCCACCTTCAATCTTTCCCAGCATCGGGGTCTTTTCTGATGAATCAGCTCTTCACATCAGGTGGCCACAGTATTGACATTAGACCTTTATATTTGGAAGGCACAGAAATTGGGCATTTTCGTGTATGTGTGGACTGTGCGCAGTAACGACTTGGGAACTGTATAATAAGGCCCACTGGAAGTCCAGCACTAGCAGAAGAATGTCCATTCTCTTTCCACACTCACATCCAATAAAATTCCCTTTCCTAATTCTCAAATCAGGCTTGGTCCTGAGGGACTAGTGAGCACACCAGGGGCACTTTGGGAGAAGGAGAAGAGCCGTGATGATGTGGCTCCCTGAGGCTGCCTTTTCCAACATGAAAGTTGAAGAGAAGAGGCTGACATCCAGAATAACTAACCTTCAGAAGAACTTCACCTTCTAACGTGCTATCTCCCCAGCAGCATAGACACTGAGACCCAGCCGCCCAGTCTCAGAATGTGCGGATTCCTGCCTGGATGCTGAAGGATTTAGGTAAGGACGTTGAGCCGTCAGAGTGTGACGCACTGTGGATTACACATAAACAGTATGAGCATGAACAATATACCTCGTGTATCACAAGCTGCAAAAAGAGTGGAAAACTTTAGGGACCAAAAAAAGTGATATTAAATATTGGGAAAGCAGGAATCTCTTCCTAAGAAGGTACAGAGATGGAGTCAACATGGTAAGCGAGAAAGCAGTTTGTATTTGATGGAATGACTCAGTTGCATAAAAGTAGAATGTTTTCCAGATTAGGGTTTGTCCATAGGGATCCATGTGGATCATAGATTCCACAAGATGGGTGCTTCCTTTAAAAAAGTGATCTTAAGCCCAAATTCTCTTAAAAAACTATGGAGGTTTCAAAGGCAGCCTCATATCTGTACATTTCCTGTGACTCAGTGGTTCTCTTTTGTCTTTGCTCCGGAGGCAGCTTTATTTCCAAACCTGATGACTCAGCACTAACGCCTCTGTCTGCTTGTTTAATTCACACAAGTTCACTGGAACCATAATAAGCAAGTTGGTTCAAAGAGAAGCTGTCCTATTGAATAGCATTTTGCTGAGTGACTGGCACACACACACACACACACACACACCCCTCATAAGTAACCCTTCAGGGAAGATACTGTTTGTTTGGATTGGCAGGGGCAGTGGGGTGGGAGAAACAAGTGGCTGGAACGCCTATTACTGGAACGTCCTGGGTACTTTACACAAAGACTGTTACAGTTTATTCCTTGTGCTGCCCACTGAAGCAAGTGTTCTGCGTCCCTGTTTACGAGGGGAAAATCAAAGGAACGCAGAGGACTTGCTCTGAGTGGCAAAGGAGGGAGTGGTGGGACTCCAGCCCGGACTCTCCTCCGGAGCTCTTAGGCTGCCTTACACTGCACCGCACTGGGCGGCACATAACGCTGCATCACTCTAGACTGCTCTCACAGGCTAGAGCTGAAGGTCAGAGCCACAGAGACGCAGCAGAACTTCCTCCAGGCCACAGAGCTATTTTACAGCCTGGAGCAGAAAACAAACCTCTCTATCCTCAAGGCCAAGTCAAAGACATTAACAAAGGGTTTCCTATGTTTGTCTAGATCCTTTTTGCTCATTCACACACAATCTGATGCCAAGGCTTGTAAATCAGGATGTGCACTTACGAGCAAAGTTTATTCATTTAAAAAGAAAACTACTGAGCACCTAGCATGTGCCCCAGACTAAGGAAAGCTTGGATGGCATTAGGGCAAATGAAATACTAAGCAGACAGGATGGACTTGAGATGTAACAAGGAAATATACTGAACTGAAGAGAGAAGAAATTAGATGGAATAACCTGTTAGAGGTGCCAGAAGGGAAGTCAGTGCAGGGAATTATGCGTCATAAAAGGATATCAGGAAAACGTTCACCAAGGAGGAGACTCTGGACCTGAATGCTGAAAGATCGGTTTGGTTCAGTCACTCAGTCACGCCGGACTCTGCGATCCCATGGACTGCAGAGTGCCAGGCTTCCCTGTCCATCGCCAGCTCCTGGAGTCTGAAAGATCACTGCTCAGCAATGAGAAGATCATGAGAGCTGGAGGGCATGGTAGGTGGGGAGAACGAGAAGAACACAGATCCAAAACTATGGGCCTTCCCTTCCAGTAATACCAGTCCTTCGAGATCATCTCTGACGTCACCTCCTCCAGGAAATCTCCCCTAACGCTCTGAAAGCGAGGCTCCGTGTTGTAGACTGCAGGATATAGGGTTCCTTTGCCCACGAGGGCGTGAATTTCCCTGGAAATACATAAACTATTTGTTAATTTCTAAACACTTCATCTTCCTGTGCGCAGTGTTCTTAGAAGACTTTGGATTTGAGTTTATATTCCAAAATGTGGCAAAAAGCATGCGCCATGCAGTTCCTTTACTTTTTCCTCGAGTACCTGTCCTCCGAGATTTGGAAATATTTGCCACATTCTCTTATTCTCTTTCCCTAAGACCACATGGCCCTTACCTCCATGGAATTCTCCAGGCAAGAATACTGGAGCGGGTTGCCATTCTCCTCTCCGTCAAAGCTGTACCTGGAGGAATAAATGTCATGCAATGACCTTGAAAAATCACACCAGGGTGTCGGAATTTATCTTTTGTGGACTCACCCAATCTCAAGAGCTGAGTGCGCTCCTATTTTTCCTTTTATCTATAGTTTATGTGACAACTGTGTTAGCAAATGTTGCCATCATGGTCACTGTGAGCTGCGAGCCTCGCCTCCAGACCCCCATGTACTTCCTGCTCCGCAACCTCTCCGGCCTGGACATCTGCTTCTCCTCCATCACCACCCCCAAGGTCCTGGCGGACCTGCTTGCGGAGAGAAAGACCATCTCCTTCCACGGCTGCCTCACGCAGATGTTCTTCTTCCACCTCCTCGGGGGCGCAGACATCTTCTCTCTCTCCGTCATGGCCTTCGACCGCTACGTGGCCATCTCCAAGCCCCTGCACTACGCGACCGTCATGAGTCGGGGGCGGTGCACCACCCTCGTCGTGGCCTCCTGGGCGGGGGGCTTCGTCCACTCCGTCGTGCAGATCTCCCTGCTGCTCCCCCTCCCCTTCTGCGGACCCAACGTCGTGGACAGTTTCTACTGCGACGTCCCCCAGGTCCTCACACTCGCCTGCACGGACACTGCTGCCCTTGAGCTCCTGATGATTTCCAACAACGGCTTGATCTCTACCCTGTGGTTCGTCTTCCTGCTTGTGTCCTACACAGTCATCCTGAGGATGCTGAGGTCCCACTTGGGGGAGGGCAGGAGGAAAGCCATCTCCACCTGCACCGCCCACGTCGCGGTGGTCACCCTGCACTTCGTGCCCTGCGTCTACGTCTACGCCCGGCCCTTCTCCGCCCTCCCCACCGACAAGGCCGTCTCTGTCACCTTCACTGTCATCTCCCCTCTGCTGAACCCCCTGATCTACACCCTGAGGAACCAGGAGATGAAGGCAGCCATGCGGAGGCTGAGGAGGAGACTCCTGCTTTCTGAAAGGGGATAGTCTCCTTATAGATTGTGAATCAAGATGTAAGTATATAATTGAAATATTTTCTTAAAATATTAGCTGTCATATTCAGGGGCTCAACTGTACATAGACAATTAACTAGACCAGGATGGCACAGGTACAAAGGACCGGCGACCTGGAACACTTGTATCGGAAAGGAACGCCAGCAGGAAGTTATGGGAAAGAACCTAGTTCTTGAAGAGTAATTGACAGCAAGCCAGGCACAGATGCGCGCGGTGCTAGAGAGGGGTGTCCAGACAAAGGGTGAAGGCTAGCACTCTGACATCCAGGCAGGCGGCAGGCCGCCGGGGCCTCTGTCTCAGCAAAGCAGGGATACAGCTTCTGGGTCCCAGTGCAACGAGTTGCCCTGTGACTATTTCCTAAGCATATGCTTGTTACCAACTCTGTCCAGGGACATTCTGTCATTTCTGTCCTGTCAGCAAATTGGGGCCTTCTCTTTCAATCAGCTCGTCTATGACATATACTGGCACAGCCCCCCACAACCATCTGTTACATGTAAAGGATTTTAGTTTTGAAGGATCTGAATTGCCTGCCAGTCTGTGACTCTGGACCGGGGACTCACGCCGTCTGATTTGGTGAAGTGGCCACACGTAAGCACGGCCAATGGGACTGCCTCCCTCTGCCCACAGTGCGGCCTCGGGCAGAAGCTAGTTTGGCTGAAAAGAGAAAACTGTACATCCAAGCCAATAAATGCTGTTATTTTTCCTGTGTGTACCTGTTTACCATTTCCCTTATTGCGGTGTTTTAAAAATTCCATAAAACTTCCAATTAGTACATCAAATTCTCCTTTATAGTCTCAGGGTCTAAAATAGTGTCTGACCATAAAAGCTTTAAATAAGTGTTTCACATGCTTGGAAAGGGATGGAATGAATGTATGTAAGAATATGATACCAAATTCTACTTAATCTTGGTTTTTTTAGTATTTAAAGATGGCATTACTTCTTCAGGGACTTCCCTGGAGGTCCAGTGGTTAAGAATCCTCTCTTCCACTGCATAGATTTGATAGGGGGCATAGGTGCAATCCCTGGTTGGGAATTGATCCCACGTGTCATATGATGCAGCCAAAAAAAATTAAAAAATAAGTAACATTGACTTGACTTCTTGAACAGATGCTCCTTCATGGAAGTCAAAGGAGAAGGAAATGATTGAATCAGCGTGTACTATGATCTTGCGCTCTAAGCTTTATACAAGACCACAGCCCTTTGTTTTAATTTACTAGGGCCAGGTAGGCCTTCCAACTTCTGGCTTCTGAAAGTCTAGAAAGATAATACAGTGCGTGTATTGTAGATTGCCCTGTTTCCCTCTGTCATACCAGGTGAATTGTTTCTACTTCATGAAACGAGGCACCAGTGGAACCTCAGGCATTTTCTATAGCAGCTATCCTCACCGTGTTTTGACTGAAAATGTCACCCACAGGAAAATACATTGGCACTCTAATAACAGCCAGGAAGTAAAGCAGGAGAGCTGCCACATTACACACACTCACTGATTTTAAGATGCATCTCAATTTCAGAGACATCCAACTGTGAAGGAAAGAAAAGACTCATCTTAGAATTTAACAAACACAATATTCGAAAATACAAAATAATCAGTCCCTGTCTCATGCACGCACATACCTACTCACATACTTTCCCAAAGAGAGACAGACAGAAAGCAAGCAAGTTTTATTTTGCCAATCCTATGTTTTAGGAGCACAAAAAACGGCCATTAATTCAGTATTTCAAAACAGACTGTTTCTAACCAAATTCTGACCACCTATAACACATTTATTATTGTGGGCATTATGTGTATATATTATTTATATTTGTTTCTTAGTATTAAAATAAATTTTGAAACTCTAGTGTTTCCTCACTTTAGGGACCAAAGATACTGCTACTACAGTTCCATACTGTGGAAGTAAGGAAGATATTTCTCTTATCTTATGGAAGCCTGATAAGATGTTCCATTCTAGGAAAGATCCTGTTATTCCCCAAAGACCCAGGCACATTTGAGAGTTACACTTCTTTGGTGGAACAAATAAATACATGCTATGAACTTGTAGCCTACTAAAGAAAAGAAGACTCAGAGCACTGAAAATTTACAGGATGGAAGAGACCATATAATTTCCATAGAAAATATAGTTAATAAAAATTGGCTAAAAGAGAAAACACCTTAGCAAATCAATAATTATAGATGAACCAAAAAAATTGCCAAAGAGAGATCCTTTGAAAAAATTTTAGATCCAAATAACTTTGTGGATGATTTCCAATAAATATTCAAGGATCCAGTAATTCCGATTTTCTTTTAATTCTTAGAGCACTTCTTAATACATTCTATAAGGATACCATAACCCTATTGACAAACTATATAATAGCATCTAATTGATCTAATAATATCATATATCTAATGTAGGTAAACATACCAATCACATCTTTAGAGATAGATGTAAAATTCTTGTAAAATATTAGCAAGTTCCACAGCAATGCATTATGTAATAACAGCAAGGTCAAGTAGAGTTTATTCCAGTTTCAAAAAGAAATATTAATATAATTCACTGCAATTATAGATTAAAATATGAAAAGGTACATTATTTCAGTGGCTCAGAAAATATTCATCATAAATCAGCCCACATCACTGGAAAGAAAAACATACTTAAGAAGCCAGGAATTGGAAAAAAGAAAGTGACCACCTCAATAAAGAATATTAACAGGAACTATATAGCAAGTCAGAGAAGGCAATGGCAGCCCACTCCAGTACTCTTGCCTGGAGAATCCCAGCGATGGGGGAGCCTGGTGGGCTGCCATCTATGGGGTAGCACAGAGTCGGACCCGACTGAGCGACTTCACTTTCCCTTTTCACCTTCATGCACTGGAGAAGGAAATGGCAACCCACTCCAGTGTTCTTACGTGGAGAGTCCCAGGGACGGGGGAGCCTGGTGGGCTGCCGTCTGTGAGGTCACAGAGAGTCGGACATGACTGACGAGACTCAGCAGCAGCAGCAGCAGCATATAGCAAGTATTATGTGTGTGCTCACTCTTTGGGGCCCCATAGACTGTAGCCCACCAGGCTCCTTGGAACTGTCCTTGAAATTCTCTAGGCAAGTGGGTTGGCCAGTCCCATCTCCAGGTGATCTTCCCCACCCCAGAATCAAACCCAGGTCTTCTGCATTGCAGTTAGATTCTTTACCATCTGAGCCACCAAAACTGTTAACTGACAAAAAGCCTGAAGGAGGATAACTACCAGATTAAGATTACCTAGATTTATGAAATACTATTAAAAGATCCAACCCCATGGATTCAGTAACCTCTTTTTTTTTCTTTTGAAGGCTTATTGAAAATATTAACTATTTTGGGTACCTGATTTTAAAAATGAATCTAATATAAAGGCTAGTCCACAGGCAAGGTGGGCCTTCTTGTAATCCAGCCAGCAGCTCTAGAACACCAGTACAAGCCCTGGTAGCTGTTGTGACTTTTCATTAAGAGAGCTCATGTTCTGAACACAGGGATGCTTCAGTTTAGATAGACATTAAGATTTAGTTCTGAAATCTGAGGACACAATCCACAAGATAAAATCATAGTGTTTTCTTCTATTACAAAGATCCAGTATAAGATAACTCCTCCATATTAAACTACCTTTCCAGACAGGCAGAAATTATGCTTGCAAAAACACAGAACAAAATTGCTCAGAACATTTAAAACTCATATTTGAAAAGCAGTTCACAATATTACATCTAAATTGCACAGAAGACCCCAGTGATCACTAGCAAATCTACCAGTCCAGTTTTTCCAACCCAAGCAGCTCCAAATATTATACTTAATGACTAAATATTAAAACAGTTTTTATTACTGTCCTTAATAGAGGATAATACCTGCTATCACCACTAATATTAATTATTGCACTTCAATTCATTTACAACTCAAAAACACAAGAAAAGTGACAAAGCATAAAAATGTGGGAAAATTGAGGGGGGGGGTCATTATTCTCAGATATTAAGATGCTACACCACAAGTTCTGTAAGGAATTCACTGAAATATTATTGAAAATAACGAAAGAATTCAACTCAATGGTAACACATAAAATCAAATTACATGCACCACTGTTTTCCAATACACCATCAATATCCATAGAGAAAAAGTAATTAGAGCTATTTTAGGCGAAATGAAGGAGCACGTCTCATGGAACAAAGTCCTGACCTAAACACACGCTCATTGCTTCTTGCAAACATCCACTTACGTGCAGATCAGAGCTCACAAGAAGAGAAGGGAAAAGCTCAGGACAAAAAAGTAAATATAAAGCAGAAGCCCAGAGAACTGCACACCCCTCCACCAGTGGAGGGTAAGCTGGATAGAAAGTCGCCCACCAGCAGATGACAGTGAAACTTGTTTGCCTCAACCTGAACTTCGTGTGGAAAAAGAATAATTTCTGAGACTTCAAAACCCTGACACAAGTCTCAGATTGAAGGTTGCACTGCCTATGAAATAGGAAACACCAAAAGGAAGAATTAGCAGCAATGCAGGGTTAATAATGCCTTGTGATGCCTGAAAGAAACAAATATGTCCCTTATCTGAAGGAATGCACACTAAACCTAAGCCTTTGAAGATTTCCACATAAATAGCTTGAGCACAAATTCATAGAACAAAATTTTAAATGCATGCAGAAGCCAGTCATTATTAGAGAGGATCAAAGGAAATAACCAAGGACTTCCCTGGTGGGCCAGTGGTTCAGAATGTGTCTTCAGTCCCTGGTCAGGGGACCAAGATCCCACGTGCCGCAGGGCAGCTGAGCCTGTGAGCAGCAAATAGCCAGCAGGCCGCAACGAAGGCCAACACAGTCAAGTCAGTAAGACAACCAAAGCGCAATGTGACCCTCACGGTCTTTGAATACGGAAGTAACCAGATACAGAACACAAAGTAAATTCAAAGCTAAAGACAAAAATTAAAGTTTTAAATGAGCAAGAAAAAAGATAATAAAAGAGAAAAGTAAATTTGTAAACAGAATAAAATAAAACTTCTAGAAATGTAAGCTGAATATGAACTGAATAACTCCCTGAAATGGGACACATATGAGACAGAATACACAAGAAGGATGGTTAAGATATGTAGGAAAGAAGATGAACAAATCTAATAAATAATATATCTTACACGCATTCCAGAATGAAAAAAATAATATGAATGAAAAAATAATAGGAAGGGTCACTATTTTATGGGACATAACAGGGAAATTTCCACGACTGATGAAAAATACAAATTCTCAGATTCATAACATATCATCCTAGAATACTTGAGGAATAGAGTCACATATAGTCACAAAACTGTAAATCACAAAAGTCAAAATGAGCATCACTTCTATACACTAACAACAATCTATCAGAAAAATTAAGAAACCAACTGAATTTACAGCTGCATCAAAAGAGTAAAATACTTAGGAATAAATTTAACCAAAGAGATGACATATCTGTTCACTGAAAACTATAAAATAATGATTAAAGAAATTGAATAAAATACCAATAAATGGAAAGATAATCCATGCTAATGGACTGGGAGAATTCATATTACACAATATACATTCTACTCAAAGATAGCTACAGATTCCATGTAATCCCCATCAAAATTCCAAGAGCAATTTTCACAAAAATAGAAAGGCAGTCCTTAAATCTGTGTGCTACCACAAGGACTCCGTAGTCAAAGCAACCCTGAGAAAGAAAAAAGCTAGAGGCTTCACACCTATCATTTGGAACTATGCTATAAAGCTATAGTAATCAAAACAGCATGATACTAGCATAAAAATAGACATAGAGACCAATGGAACAGAATCAAGAACCCAGAAATAAAGCCACACAATTGCAATCACTTAATTGATGGGGCCGGAGGTGGGGGGAAGCCAAGAACATACAATGGGGAAAGGATACTCAGTTCAACCAGTGTTACTGGGAAACCTGGACATAATATCACAATGGGACCCGTGTCTCACATCACTCTCAAAAAGTCACTTGCATGGATTAAATATCAGGTCTAAGCATAAGACCTGATGCCACAAAACTCCTAGAAGGAAAATGGAGGGGAAGCTCCTTGACTTTGGTCTTGGCAATGATTGTTTGAATCTGACACCAAAGGCACAAGTAACAAAGCAGAAATTAGCAAATGAGGCCGCATCACATTAGCAGCTTCTTGGCCTAATGTCCACCAACAGATGGGTAAGTAGAGAAGATGTCATACATATATATAATGGAATATTAATTAGCCATTAAAAAGAATGAAATAATGCCATTTGCAGCAACATAGATAAACCTGGAGATTATCATACTAAGTGAAGTAAATCAGATAAAGACAAATATCATATGATATCACCGATACATAGAATCTTTAAAAAAATTATACAAATGAACTTATTTACACAACAAAATCAGATTCACAGATTTAGAGAACAAACATATGATTACTAGCTGGGGAAGAGTCCAGAGAGGGGACAGATTCAGAATTTGGGATTGACATGTACACGGTGCTATAATTACAATAAAATACATTTCCCTGGAGAAAAAAACTAAAAAGTATCTGCAAAACAAAATACATAATCAACAAATGAAAAAACAACCTAAAGAATGGGAGAAGATATTTATAAATCATATATCAGGTAAGGGGTTAATATACAAAATGTATAAAGAACTCATACAACTTAATAGCAGGAAAAAAATTTTCAACTTTAAAATAGGCAAAGGAACTGAACAGATCTTTTTCCAAACAAGACATACAAATGTCAACAGGTATATGACAAGGTACTCAACATCACAAAACACCAGGGAAATGCAAATCAAACTCACAATGAGATATTACTCAACATCTGGAGTAGGTTGCCGTTTCCTTCTCCAGGGGATCTTCCCAACTGAGGGGTCAAACCCAGGTCTCTGGTTACAGGCGGATTCTTTACCACTGAGCCACCAGGGAGCCCCTCTATTAGAACAGCTATAGTCAAAAAGACGTGAGGTGAGTGTCAGCAAGGACATGGAGAAGAGGAAATCCTTGTACACTCTTGGTGGGAATATAAATCGGTACAGCCACTGTGAAAAACAGTATAGAGGTTTTTCGAGAAATTGAAAGTAGAACTACAAAGGATCTAGCAATTCCACCTCTGGGTACATATCCAAAGGAAATGAAATCAGCATCTAGAAGTATAAGAACTCCCACAATCATTGTAGCTTATTCATAAAACCCAAGATATGGAGACAATCTAAGTGTCCCTCAGTGAATGAGTGGATACAGATGTGGATAAATA
>SJYQ01008432.1:118722-134592 GCA_006410935.1 Redunca redunca
TGTATAAATAATACATATTTTTTATTATTATTATTATTTACTGACTGAGCCACCAGGGCATAAGTCAGTTATATTTCTACAAAAGTGGGGAAAATACTCATCTCAAACACACAAGTAGACATATAGTTTTTATCATATGGACTAGTTTAATATACTAAAACAAAATTGAAAGCAGGTATATTGAAACCCATCAGCATTCTAGAAACAAAGCATGTTCTATATGAAATGAAATTGTCTAATAAATTGAATTGATATTAAATTACTATGATTGTGTGGACGACTTGGCTAATGTCCGTATCTTGCTGTGTGGAAATGGAGAGTCCTTTGGGTGCACTATTGGAAACTGAGAGCGCCGTGTGGCCCCCAAACATCACCTCAGTCATGAGGAGACCCATGAGACTACGAGCACCCTGTGTAGACGAACAGCAAAGGATTTGAGGTCCAGTTTTCTTTTTCTAGCTTTCGGCAATGGAGTTAAAACTCACTTGTCTGTGGTGTCCTCTGAGCCTAACACCCCAGCAATAGGGCCTCTAAGTCTGTCATGTGTTAAGAAAGTTCTGACTGAGCTGTGGACAAAGGCATAGATTTCACCTACTGCCTCTAAATAATCTGGACACCAATTAAAATGTGTCCATGCGTATGTGTGTGTTTGTGTGTGTATCCTGGTGATTTTTAATAGCTCCCACTGAAAATTCATCACCAAGTGCATGCTCAGGCACTTGACCCCCTTCCTTGTCCAATCATATTCCCTTTCCAGTTCTTATATGAGGCCAGATGTTAAGAGACTTGTGCATAAGACACAGTGAAAGAACCTTGAAGATGTGAATCTTTGAATCTGCCCTTTCTCTCCTGAAAGGGGAGAAAAGACACCAAGATGTTTACTCTCCAAAGGGCTTTACCTTCAGAAACAAAATTTTCAGGAATTAACATCACCAGCATTTTGTTCTGCACTTGACCCAATGGCATACACTTCAGACTTGGAGTTCCAGGACCAAAGGAATTCGGTAAAGACATTTAACTTCTAGCTAAGGTTAAAGATTATGCATAGAGAAACTGAGGTGTCATTACTGACTTTGTAAAAATAGTTTGATGTTAATACTTCTCAGTTCTATGAAGTATTTCAGAGCTAAGATGGTCTTCTCAGTGACAGAGACAGCAAAGGCGAGTGTTAACCGTTGGAAAGAAGGGTGTTATGTTAAGAGGAACACAGAAATGTGATCCATCCAGTGCGATTTTCAGAGCCTCATCCTGCCAGCAGCTTATCCTCAAACAGACTTTATCCCGTTCGTTACACAAAATTAGTGTGTGTATACATGTGTGTGTATACATATATGTGTGTGTTTAATGTATATCATTCCAATGATACCAGTGTTTCTCCCCACTGTGATCCCCTGCTCTTTATCCTTGACCCACAGAAGGAAAGAGGCAATGCGGAGCTTGCCTGATACAGTCTGGACCATGCCTCAGAACTGGGCCACTGTCCTTATTGTCTCCCTCAGATTCAAACAAGAATCACATCAGTTATACAAGATGAATATGTTCCGGAGATTTGCTGTGCACGACTGTGGCCACAGGTAACAATAACTAAGTCTGCATTTGAAACTTTTGATAAGAGGGTAGCTCTCATGTTTGTGTTTTGACCACAATAAGAAATATTGAAACATCCTTTGAGGTTTGGATTTACACATTGTTTCAGCCTGGAGTACTGCAGTTCATGCAGTCACAAAGAGTTGGACACGACTGAGCGACTGAACATCCTTTCAGTCTGTTCTCTGACAGCGAATATAAAATATTTTAAAACAATTATTAAGTAAATTGTCTCATCAGTATAATCACAGTGACAAGTTACCTACACAAAATAATAAACTGTAGTTTTAAGAAATTCTGTATAAAACGGCTAGTCAAAGGAAACCGACCCATACACAGCAACACTGTAATCATAAACAGGTGATGTCTCTTTTTTTAGCAAGTCAACAGAATATTTAGGGAATTCCCTGGTGACAGATGGTAAAGTATCTGCCTGCAATGCGGGAGACCTGGGTTCAATCCCTGGGTCAGGAAGATCCCCTGAAGGAGGGCATGGCACCCCACTCCACTATTCTAGCCTGGGGAATCCTCATGGACAGAGGAGCCTGGTGGGCTACAGTCCATGGGGTCGCAAAGAGTCAGTCACGACTGAGCTGCTAAGCACAACAGAACACTTACTAAACGCATGTTAGACTTGAAGACTATCGGTTCACAACGCCGGGAACTATGTCTTCTCTTTTAATACAAGATATGGTTTGAATATGAAAAATGCTTCAGACAGCTCCTGACACCAGTGGAGAATGAACTTATGATTGCCAGCGGGGAAGAAGGGCAGGAAGAGATAGTTGGGGAGTTTGCAATAGACATGTACACTCTGCTGTATTGAAAATGGATAACCAACAAAGCCCTACCGTATAGCACAGGAATTGAGTCACCTGGCAGCCTAGACGGGAGGCGCGTTTAGGGGAGAGTGGAAATGTGTATATGTATGGGTAAGTCCCTTTGCTGTCCACCTGAAATGACCACGATGTTGTTAACTGGCTATATGCCAATATAAAATAAAAAGCTTTTTAAAAAGTAAAGAAAAACATGATACAAATAAAAAAGAGAACATCTAATGAAAAATTAATTGGTGTGAAATTAAAAATGATAACAATATTTTAAAGCAAAAGCATATTAAATAAAATTAGATGTAAACTAAAAGTCCCTACTTAACACAGATGCTTTTTCTTTTCAAAAATCGTTTTATGGGAAAACAATTAACTGAATAATTTCTCACATGATAATTTGATTGAATCACCAAACGGATTGCAATCTTAAAAATATGGACAATTCAACACATTGCAAACACTGCAGCCACCTGAGGAATACCTGAATTGCATTCATAGAAGAAAACAAAATGAATACCTGAGCACTGCCATGTGAAGCAGACTTCACAGAGTATGGACAAAAAGAGGATGCGTCCATGGAGCTGGGAAACGGCACACGGGTGAAAGAATTTATCTTCCTTGGCCTGACCCAGAATCAAGAACTGAGCGTGGTCCTGTTCCTCTTCCTCTTTTTGGTGTACGTCATCACTCTGCTGGGAAACCTCCTCATCATGGTCACGGTGACCTGGGACTCTCGCCTTCACACCCCCATGTACTTTTTGCTCCGGAATTTATCTGTTGCCGACATCTGCTTTTCCTCCATCACCGCCCCCAAGGTCCTGGCGGACCTTTTGGTCCAGAGAAAGGCCATCTCCTTCAATGGCTGCTTCACGCAGATGTTTTTCTTCCATCTTATTGGAGGGGTGGATGTATTTTCTTTGTCACTGATGGCACTGGACCGCTACGTGGCCATCTCCAAGCCCCTGCACTATGTGACCGTCATGAGTCGGGGGCGGTGCACCGCCCTCGTCGTGGCCTCCTGGGCGGGGGGCTTCGTCCACTCCATCGTGCAGATCTCCCTGCTGCTCCCCCTCCCCTTCTGCGGACCCAACGTCCTGGACACTTTCTACTGTGACATCCCCCAGGTCCTCACACTCGCCTGCACGGACACTGCTGTCCTTGAGCTCCTGATGATTTCCAACAGCGGCCTGGTCACCACCCTGTGGTTCGTCTTCCTCCTTGTATCGTACATGGTCATATTATTACTAATAAGGTCTCAGGCCGGGGAGGGCAGGGGGAAAGCCATCTCCACCTGCACCGCCCACATCGCGGTGGTCACTCTGCACTTCGTCCCCTGCATCTACGTCTACGCCCGGCCCTTCTCCGCCCTCCCCATGGACAGAGCCGTCTCCATCAACCTCACCGTCATCATTCCCGTCCTGAACCCCCTGATCTACACCCTGAGGAACCAGGAGATGAAGGCAGCCATGAAAAGACTAAGGAGAAGATTCATGCTGTTTGAAAAGGGATAGTCTCCTTATAGGCAGTGGACCAAGATGCAAGTACACAACTGAAGTATTTTTTTTCATATTAGCTGTCATATTCACTTTCCTGCACTGGAGAAGGAAACGGCAACCCACTCCAGTGTTCTTGCCTGGAGAGTCCAGGGATGGGGAGCCTGGGGGCTGCCGTCTGTGGGGTCGCACAACTGAAGCAACTGAGCAGCAGCAGCAGCAGCAGCTGTCATGTCCTGGGGCTCAACCGAACACAGACAATTCACCGTACCAGGATGCACAGATACAAAGGACCAGCGACCCAGCACATCAGTATCGAGCAGGAGCATCAGCAGGAATCTAGATACACAGAAGAGCATACCCCGGGAGGGCAGCTGACAGCAAGCCAGGCACAAGTGTGAACTGAAATGGAAGTGGGGGGTCCAGGGAGCGGGTGAAGGACAGCCCTGCAAGGTCCAGGCAGGGAGAGGGCCACGGGGAGCCTTGTCTCAACATAGCAGGGATCCAGCAGCTGAGCCCAGCTCAACAATACTACGCTACACCTGTTTCCTAATCCCTGGGTTGGGAAGATCCCCTGGAGAAGGAAATGGCCACCCACTCCAGTACTACTGCCTGGGAAATCTCATGGACAGAGGAGCCTGGCGAGCTACAGCCCATGGGGTCCCTGAAGGGTAGGGCGTGGCTCAGTGACTGAGCAACAACAGGTGCCAAACACTGTGAATCTTCTCCATCATTTCTGCTTTGTCGGCCACTCTGGGCCTTCTTTTGAGTCTGTAAAATACACCAGCAGAGCTCACCACAATCATTCGGTATATGTAAAGAGTCTCCGTTTTTAAGGGTTTCCATTGCTTTTCACTTCTCATGACTTTGTCAGACTTGGACATGACCTGGGTCTTATACTGTTTGATTTTGTAAGGTCCCCACATGTAACTACAGCATGGCGAGCATCTGCAGCTACCTGCCCTGCTGTTCACGTCACTTTCTAACGGGTAAACTAGTTCAACTGGTTGAAAAAAGGAAACGCCATACCAAGCCAACAAATACTTTTATTTTTCCCTATGTGCACTTCTTCATCATTCCCCTTACAACTGTGGATTTTGTTTCTTTCTAACGTTTTTACTGAAATATAGCTGGTTTACAATGCTCCGTTAGTATCTGCTATAGAGCAAAGTGATCAGTTACACACATACATGTATACACTCTTGTAGATTCTGTTCCTATATAGGTCATTGCAGCATATTGAATAGTCTCCTGTGCTTTTCAGTAGGGTTTTTATTAGTCATGTATTCTCTCTATATATATATAAGTTATCTATTCTATATATATAGATATTCTGTATATATCTATATTCTATAGATAGAATATATCTATTATGTATATACATATCTGTTCTACATATAGCATATGTCAAGTCCAGTCTTCCAATTTTTCCCTCCCCACAAGTTTGCTTTCTACATCTGTGACTCAACTTCTATTTTGTAAATACGTTGATTTGTACCATTTCTTTTGATTTCACATATAAGCAATGGATAGGGAAACAGTGGAAACAGTGTCAGACTTTATTTTGGGGGGCTCCAAAATCACTGCAGATGGTGACTGCAGATGCTTGCTCCTTGGAAGGAAAGCTGTGACCAACCTAGACAGCATATTAAAAAGCAGAGACATTACTTTGCTAACAAAGGTCCATCTAGTCAAGGCTATGGTTTTTCCAGTGGTCATGTATGGATGTGAGAGTTGGACTATAAAGAAAGCTGAGTGCTGAAGAATTGATGCTTTTGACCTGTGATGTTGGAGAAGACTCTTGAGAGTCCCTTGGACTGCAAGGAGATCCAACCAGTCCATCCTAAAGGAGATTGGTCCTGAGTGTTCTTTGGAAGGACTGATGCTGAAGCTGAAACTCCAACACTTTGGCCACCTGATGAGAAGAACTGAGTCATTGGAAAAGACCCTGATGCTGGGAGGGATTGAAGGCGGGAGGAGAAGGGGACGACAAGAGGATGAGATGGCTGGATGGCATCACCGACTCAATGGATGTGAGTTTGAGTGAACTCCGGGAGTTGGTGATGGACAAGGAGGCCTGGAGTGCTGCAATCCATGGGGTCACAAAGAGTCAGACACGACTTGCCGGGAGCCAGCGTGAGGAACTCCGCCCATGGCAAAGGTCATAAGGAAGGAGGCTTTGGCATACGCAAAGGCGTGATCCAGCATCAGGAAACCCCCTGTTCTTGAGCATCTACCCCAAAACCAGAGTCTGTTTTATGCTCTCACCTACACCTCTGACTTTACGGGGGGCTCTCCCCCATAACCATTTCTCTCGGAGAAGGAGTTAACATGCAGCTTTAAGGCAATAAAAATTCCTGGGCGTGACAAAGAGTGTTTCAGCTTAAGACTCCTCTGAAGGTTATCTAGCCAGCCTGTATAGGTTCGTCCAGGCACATGTGATTGTTTACAGCCTCCCAACCTGAGAGGCACGGGATGTTTTAGACTTACTAAAGGCAAATTCTTTTGGGGAGTTGGAAATTATTAGTATAGTGGGATGGTTAGGAATTATATTGGTGAAGGGTTTTTCACTTATTGTGTCAATAATTGCTGCTAATTCCCTGTCCTGGGTGTGACAAGGGTGTCTCAGGTCAAACCTCTCTGCTGACAGACTAGCTTGTGTGACAGGATTATCTATACTCCTGCCACTATGCACATGATTGTTTACTACTTCTCAACCATAAATAGCACAGAGAGTTTTGGAGTATTTTAAAGTCTTAATTAGCATAGGGCTTTTCTCATTGTTGAGTCAATGATTGCCGCCAGGCCTCCATATCCTTAGGCACCTGGGAATATATTAATCAATGTATTTGGAATATAGAAAATGAAATATAGCAGTTTTAAGGCTAGCAATTCTAGACTTTTTGAGTTAATGAATTTTCTGTTTTTGTAATAGATCACTGTACTTTGTTATGAATCACTGTGTCCTTGCTATGTGAAAATGTAACTTTATCACTATCTTAAGACTAAATAGATCTTAAGGGGACATTGGTGAAGGGATTTTCACTTGTTGGGTTGATGTTTGCTGCTAAATCTCCATGTTCCCTGCCCTTATAATGAATATAACTAGCATATAGGAGAAATAAGTATTAACCTTTAAGATTAATCATGTTAACCTTGGGCTAAATAAATTCCTTTCTTGATTGTAACTCACTACACCCTCACCCTATAGGAATGTAACTCTATTTGGAGGGTGGTGCCTGGTTTAAGAAAAAACACCCTTGGAAGAAAAAAGTTTTTTTGGTTATCAGAAAGAAAGGATTATAAAATGTCAGCAGGTCTCATGGCCAGAAGATGATGTAATATCCCTAAGACCTTTTTTTTTAATACATTTATGTGAAGCACCTGATCTTGATAAAGGTCAGGACTGCTGACCCCCGTGTGACTCTGTATTCATCCCTATATGTAACAAAAGATATATAAGCAAACCCAAAAATAAAGAGATCGGATCAGTATCCAGAAAGACTGATTCCCCCATGTCGTTTCATTCTTTCTCCTGTTTTTCTGGCTGAATTCCCATCTGGAGCATGGATGCTATTCCATGTAAACCAAGTTATTCAGCTTCTTTTTCTCCACTAATTTTCCTACTACACTATCCGTTTCTAATCTCTCTATATATCTGTGATTAAATATGTATTTTTCCAGAGACGCCGACGCCGTCCCCACCTTCAAATTCCCTGGATCCACCGGGGCTGGTCCCCGGCAACAACTGAGTGACTGAACTGAACTGATGAGCAATATTTGTCTTTCTCTGACTTTCTCAGAGTCCCAATCTCCAGGTCCATCCGAGCCGCTGCAGGTCATGTTATTTCACTCTGCTCTAGGGCTGGGAACACCCCGCTGCACCCACGCACATCTTCCTCATCCGTTCTTCCGCCGATGAACACTCAGCTTGTTTCCACACCCCGCTACTGTGAAGAGCACTGCAGTGATCACTGGGGTGCTCCTACCCTTTCCAGCTATGATTTTCTCTGAATAGATGCCAGGAGTGGGATTACTGGGCCATATGTTAGCTCTATTTTTAGTTTTTTAAGGCTCTCCATACTGTTGTCCATATCCCTTTTCTCTACACCCTCTCCAGGATTTACTGTTTCTAGGGCACTTTGATGATGGCCAGTCTAACCAGTGTGAGGTGATACCACATTGTACTTTTGACTTGCATTTCCCTAATAATAATGATTGGAGAAGGAAATGGCAACCCACTCCAGTATTCTTGCCTGGAGAATCCCATGGACAGAGGAGCTTGGTGGGCTACAGTCCACGGGTTGCAGAGAGTTGGACACGACTGAGCGACTTCACTTCCACTTTCACTAATAATAATGATGTCAAGCATGTTTTCATGTACCTTGAAATGAATATTCTCTGACATCATACACAAAAATAATTTCAGAATGAGTTAAAGACCGAAATGCAAGACTAGCTGCTATAAAACTCCAATAGGAAACATAGGCAGAACACTCTGACATAAATCATGGCAAGATCTTTTTGATCCCACTTCTAAGAGCAATGAAAAGAAAAGCAGAAATAAGCTAATGGGAGCTGGCCCCCATGCATCTAGGCTGGCGCTCCGCAACTAGAGAGCTTGTGCACTGGAGCTAGAGGAGGCTGTGCAGCAGAACGAAGACCCAGCACAGTGAGAGGTAGACAGTAACTTGGGGAGAAGGCACTGTAAACAAGACATGGAAAAGACAACAAAAGGAGAAAGTAGATTTGTGAAAAGAATGAAACAGAACTCTTAGACATGAAGGCTGTGAAACTGAATAACTGCCCAAAACTGGTGAAGAGGAAGTCTTTGTTCCTGCCCATGGAAATACAAGTCGGTTCACCACTATGGAAAACGATATAGCGATCTTCAGGAAATTGAAAGGTAGAACTACAAATGACCTAGCAACTCCACCCCTGGGTGTATGTCCAAAGGAAGGGAAATCAGGATCCAGAATAGGTATCAGAAATCCCACGGTCATGGTAGCATTCTGCATAACATCCATGATATGGAAATAATCTATGTGTCCACCAACAGATGAACAGATAAAAGTGTGGATAAATACATGTATAATCAGCCGTTAAAAAAAAAAGAAAATCCTGCCATTTACAATCATATGGATGGACCTTGTGAAATAAGTCCTAATGAAATACATCAGCCAGAGAAAGACAGAGACTGTATGATCTCATTTATATGTGGAATCTAAAGGCCTGAATTTAAACAGAGCTGGCTGCCAGGTGTGGGGAGGGTGAAAGAAATGAGGAGATGTTGGCCAATATGCATGAAGTGTGGTGTTAGTCCCTCAGCCATGTCTGACTCTTTGGGACTCATGGACTGCAGCCTGCCAGGCTCTCCATCCATGGAATTCTCCAGATAAGAATACTGGAGTGGATAACCATTCTCTTCTCCAGGGGATCCTCCCAAATTGGGGATTGAACCCAGGTCTCCTGCATTGCAGCAGATTCTTTACCATCTGAGCCACCAGTGAAGCCCAATGGGCATAAACTTCCTGTTAAAATATAATAAAGTCTGAGAGGTCTAATACCCAGTGAGGTGATGCTGTTCACAATATTGTATTATTTGCTTCAAAGTTTCTAAGGGAGTACATCGTAACTGTTGTTGTTGGAGTCACTAAGTTGTGTCTGACTCTTCTGTGACCCCATGGACTGTAGCCTGTCAGACTCTTCCGTCCATGAGTTTCTCTAGGCAAGTGTACTGGAGTGGGTTGCCATTTCCTTCTCTGGGGATCTTCCAGACCCAGATATTGAACCTGCAACTCTTGTACTGGCAGACAGATTCTTTCCCAGTGAGCCACCAAGGGAGCCCACAGCTTAGATGATCTCACCTCAATAAAGAATTGGCATATATGTGAGATGATGGAGTTTTAGTTAATACTACTAGGATAACCATTTTGCAGTGTATACATGTGTCAATCAACACCCTGTATATGCCTTAAACATACACAACACATGTGTCTGTTTGTTGTTGTTTTGTTCAGTTGCTCAGTTGTGTCCACCTCTTTGCAGCCCCATGGACTGAAGCACACCATGCTTCCCTGTCCTTCACAATCTCCTGGAGTTTCCTCAAACTCATGTCCATTGAGTCTGGGATGCTATCCAACTATCTCATCCTCTGTTGTTCCATTCTCCTCCTGCTTTCAATCTTTCCCAGCTTAAGTGTCCTTTCCAATGAGTCAGCTCTTCGCATAAGGTGTCCAAAGTATCCTCTGCTAGCATCTTCTCCTTTGCCTTCAATCTTTCCCACCATCAGGGTCTTTTCCAGTGAGTCAACTCTTTGCATCAGGTGGCCAAAGTATTGGAGCTTCAGCTTCAAATCAGTCCTGTCAGTGAATATTCAGGGTTCATTTCCTCTAAGATTAACTGGTTTGACCTCCTTGCTGTCCAAGGGACTCTCAAGAGTCTTCCCCAGCACCACAGTTTGAAGACATCAATTCTTTTTATCTCAGAAAAGGTGGGGAAAAAAATACCCATCTTAAACACACAACTTGTATCAGGCAGTTTTTATCTTCGTAGATTAATATACTAAATGTACATATATCATATGTAGTTTAATATATAAAACAAAATCAAAAAGCACGTGAATCCAAACCCATCAGCATTCTGTAAACAAAGTATGTTCTATATGAGATGAAACCATTTAATACATTGAATTAATCCTAAATTACTATAGTTGTGTGGACAGCTTTACTAAGGTACTTATCTTGCTGTATGGAAATGAGAGATTCCATGTGAGTAGTTTTGGGAAAAAAAAGAAAATTGTGTGTTTCCAAACACTAAGTCATGTTTCTCTCCCTGAGGAGACTCATGAGACTATAACCATTCTGAGTAGACTCAGAAACTGGACTAATAGCAAAGGATTTGAGATCCAGCTCAGTTTTCCTAGTTTTTTGGCAATATAATTAAAGCTCACTTGTCTATGGTGTCCTCTGAGCCTTGCACCCCAGCAAAATTGCACCTTTAAGTCTCTTGGGAACAGCAGCTGGCATGTATTGTGGACAAAGGCTGAGGTTTCATCTACTGTACTATGTGTATCTTAGTGACTTTTTAATAAATCCCATTGAAAATTCATCACCAACACCACAATCATGCACTTGACTTCCCCTTTCTTGTCCAGTAATATTCCCTTTTCCATTCTTATATGAGGATATAGGCTGAGGGATTTATGGGTAAGACACAGTGAAAGGACCTTGAAGATGTGATTCTTTTTTTTTAGATGTGATTCTTTGAAACTGCCCTTTTTCTCCTGAAAATGGAGAAAGATGTTTAGTCTCCAAAGAGCTTTGCCTTCAGAAACAAAACTTTCAAGAACTAATATCACCGTGTTTTGATCTGCATTCAACCCAATGGCATACAATTCACACTTGGAGTTTCAGGATCAAAGGAATTAGGTAAAGACATTCAACTTCTCGCTAACGCTAAGGTCATGCATAGTGAAACTGAGATGTTGCTATTGGTTTTGTAAAAATAGTTTGACTTTAATATTTCTCAGTTATATTAAATGTTTCAGTGCCAAGAAGGTCTTCTCAGTGACAGAGACAACAAAGGTGGGTCTTAACCATTGGGAAGAGGGATGTTGTGCTAAGCAGAGCTGGGAAATGGGGTCCATTCACTGTGATCTTCAGAACTCCTTTCTGCCTACAGTTTATCTTCAGACAGATTTTATCAAACACTTCTGTTATACAAAATTAGACTAGGTATGATTAAAGGGTTTTTTAAAAGATATTTTTTGTTTTTTTGTTTGTTTCTTCCCATCCTATTTCCATCTCTACCTTCCCTTTAACCAGACATAAATTCATAATATATTCCATATGAAAACTAAGAATAACATTAATACTAAGTGATCAGGGTAAAATTAAATTTAATATTTCTTCACTTATATTAAGCTCAAAAAATAGTAGTTTTTTATAGCAATAGAAATGAGAGCAGGGATTACCTCTTGGGTAAAATCAGGGGGATGGCTGAAACAGTATACCAGGGAACATTCTTTGCAATGAAAATATTTACTATTTTGACTGTAATGACTATCTGTACCTAAATTCTTGTCAAAACTCATTGAAATCTGAGCATTTTGTTCTATTTAAATTTTACCTTAATTGAAGAAACAGGAGGTCTTCCCTCACCATGAGTTGCATTCACTGATTAAAATTTTAAAGTTCTTTAAAAAAATTTTTTTAAACCATTAAAAACTATTTTGGCCTTAAAAAAAAGTAACTTTTGTTACTGCTGGAAATTAAGACATTACTTATCATATGTCCAAATTCCACCCAATTTTGCTTCTTCTCTTTTCATAACACAGTTCACATTTCATCATGTGCTACATTCATCAATTTATACAACTCATTTATTTCATTAGGCTGTAAACCTAAAGAAATGGTTCAATTTATCTATATGCATTTGAAGATTGCAATAAATGGTCACTTGCTGAGTATGAGAAGGAACAAATAATAATTACAAGATCTCTTAAGAATGGTTAATAACGGCTTGTTGTTATTCAGCAGCTCAGTCATGACTGACACTTTGCAGCCCCATGGACTGCAGCACACCAGGCTCCTGTGTTCTCCACCATCTCCCAGAGTTTGCTCAAATTCCTGTCCATTAAGTCAACCATGCTCTCTAACCATCTCATCCTCTGCTGCCACCTTCTCCTTTGCCTTCAGTCTTTCCCACCATCAGGGTCCTTTCCAGTGAGTCGGCTCTTTGCATCAGGTGGCCAAAGTATTAGAGCTTCAGCTTCAGCATCAGTCCTTCAAATGAATATTCAGGGTTGATTTCCTTTAGGATCAACTGATTTGATCTCCTTGCAGTCCACGGGACTCAGGAGCCTTCTCCAGCACCAGGACTTGAGAGCATCAGCTCTTCAACACTCAGCCTTCTTTGCGGTCCAACTTTCACATCATGCATGACTGCTGGAATAACCATGGCTTTGACTACATGGACTTTGATGTCTCTGCTGTTACACACATTGTCTTGGTTTGTCATAGTTTTGCTTCCAAGGAGCAAGAGTCTTTTGTAAATAAAAACTGGGCATTAATCTAATGATACTGGTGTCTCTCCCTGCTGTGATCCCTCCACTCTTAATCTTTGATCCACTTAAGGAAAGAGGCAGAGGAGAGCATGCCTGATATAGTCTGGACCACCTCTCACAAGTGGGCCACTATTTTTATTATCTCCCCCAGACTCAAACAAAGCTCACCTTAGTTACACAAGATGAATATGTTCTAGAGCTTTGCTGTATAAGACCATGGTCACAGTTAATAATACTGTATTGTATACTTGAAATTTTTGCTAAGAGGGTAGTTTTATGCTTGAATTTTTATGAAAATTTTAAAAATTATTATATCATTTCAAATTTGGATTTATACACTATTTCAATGTTTTCTGATACCAAATTATAAATATTTTTACAGAATTATTAAACAAATTATGCCATAGTATAAAGTAATCACAATGACAAGTTACCACCACAAAATTATAGAGTGCAATTTTAAGAAATTCAGCATAAAACTGACGAGGCAAAGGAAACTGGCTTGTGCACAGCAACATTGTAATCAGAAACAGGTGATATCTTTTTTTAGCAAATCAACAGAATATTGCTAATAAAAATATTAAGCTTGTAGACTACAAGTCCACAAAGGCTGGGGCCGTGTCTTACTTATCTTCAAGTACACAGGTACAGTTTGAATATAAGAAATGTTTCAGACAACTCCTGACATCAGTAAATTTGTGAGAAATTACAAATAATAATATTTTTAAAACAAAATAAAATAGGCTGTATATATAAATGTCATTAACTCAACACAAGCTTTCATTCTTTCCAAAAATAGTTTTATAGGAAAAGAATTATTGAATGATTTTTCAGGTGGTGATTTCGTTGCACCACCATACTGATGATAATACTAAAAACCTGGACAATTCAGTAATTCAGCACATTGCAGACACTGCACCCGGATGAAGAACACCTGATTGCACTGATAGTGTGTAAGAGGAAAACAAAATTAGTAGCTGAGCACTTTCATGGGAAATAGCTTCTAATAAAACAAGGGAAAAGAGGATGCATCCATGGAGCTGGGAAACGGCACACGGGTGAAAGAATTTATCTTCCTCGGCCTGACCCAGAATCAAGAACTGAGCGTGGTCCTGTTTCTCTTCCTCCTTCTGGTGTACGTCACCACCCTCCTGGGAAACCTCCTCATCATGGTCACGGTGACCTGGGACTCTCGCCTTCACACCCCCATGTACTCCTTGCTCCGGAATTTATCTGTTGCCGACATCTGCTTCTCCTCCATCACCACCCCCAAGGTCCTGGCGGACCTTCTGGTCCAGAGAAAGGCCATCTCCTTCAATGGCTGCTTCACGCAGATGTTTTTCTTCCATCTTATTGGAGGGGTGGATGTAGCTTCTTTGTCGGTGATGGCCTTTGACCGCTACGTGGCCATCACTAAGCCCTTGCACTACGTGACCGTCATGAGTCGGGGGCGGTGCACCGCCCTCATCGTGGCCTCCTGGGTGGGGGGCTTCGTCCACTCCATCGTGCAGATCTCCCTGCTGCTCCCCCTCCCCTTCTGCGGACCCAACGTCCTGGACACTTTCTACTGTGACGTCCCCCAGGTCCTCACACTCGCCTGCATGGACATCTTTATCCTTGAGCTCCTGATGATTTCCAACAGTGGACTGCTCACCACCCTGTGGTTCGTCTTCCTGCTTGCATCGTACATGGTCATATTATTACTAATAAGGTCTCAGGCCGGGGAGGGCAGGGGGAAAGCCATCTCCACCTGCACCGCCCACGTCGCAGTGGTCACCCTGCACTTCGTGCCCTGCGTCTACGTCTACGCCCGGCCCTTCTCCGCCCTCCCCACCGACAAGGCCGTCTCCATCACCTTCACTGTCATCTCCCCTCTGCTGAACCCCCTGATCTACACCCTGAGGAACCAGGAGATGAAGGCAGCCATGCGGAGGCTGAGGGGGAGACTCAGGCCTTCTGACAGAGAATAGAAAATCTCCCAACTCCTCAGTACCAAAGAGTCTTTCTCTTATTTTCCCCATAGATTCTTATTCATATACTCAAATACATTGGTCAAGAACCCAGTGCCTTTACTAAGTTATCCTTTCTTTTCCTGTTTAAGTCCATAGGTTACTGACAGCTCAAGCTTCTGGTCAGGAAAGTACTCAGACATCTTGATGAGCTGGATCACTGATGCTCTTCTATACACTACCTACATTTCATTTTGTAATATTTATACCCATGGCTTCCAATTTTGAAAATGTTGCTTATAAAATTAAATATTCGACTTCCCTTGTGGTCCAGTGGTTAAGAGCCTGCCTGCCAAAGCAGCGGACATGGGTTCCACTTCTGGTTCAGGAAGATTTCCACACGCCTCAGAGCAGCTAAGCCCACGGACCACAATTACTGAAGCCTGAATGCACAGAGCCTGTGCTCCCCCAGAAGAGACGCCACCACGAGGAGAAGCCTGCTCCCCTCAGCTGGAGTCAGCCCCACTAGATGCAGCTAGAGGAAGCCTGCACACAGCAATGAAAACCCAGCGCAGCCAAGGCTCAATTAATTAATTAAATCAGAATTTTTTAAGCTATAAAATTTTTAAATTAAATATACTTACTAAATGACTGCTAAATACATTTCATTTTCTTGAACAATATATGCAACATTCAGTTCAGTTCAGTTCAGTCACTCAGTCATGTCCAATTCTTTGTGACCCCATGGACTGTAGCACGCCAGGCCTCCCTGTCCATCACCAACTTCCAGAGTTTACTCAAACTCCTGTCCATCGAGTCAGTGATGCCATCCAACCATCTCATCTTCTGTCATCCCCTTCTCTCCCACCCTCAATCTTTCCCAGCATCATTAGATATGCCACGTTAGATTTATATTATGTGTGTGTGTGTGTGTGTGTGTGTGT
>SJYQ01008432.1:160199-200253 GCA_006410935.1 Redunca redunca
AAAAAAAAAAAAAAAAAAACATCTATTTCTGCTTTTTTGACTATGCCAAAGCCTTTGACTGTGTGGATCACAATAAACTGTGGAAAATTCTGAAAGAGATGGTAATACCAGGCCACCTGACCTGCCTCTTGAAAAACCTGTATACAGGTCAGGAAACAACTGTTATAACTGGACATGGAACAACAGACTGGTTCCAAATTGGAAAAGGAGTATGTCAAGGCTGTATATTGTCACCCTGCTTATTTAACTTATATGCAGAGTACATCATGAGAAATGTTGGGCTGGAAGAAGCACAGGCTGGAATCAAGATTGCTGGGAGAAATATGAACAACCTCAAATACGCAGATGACACTACCCTTAAGGCAGAAAGTGAAGAACTAAAGAATCTCTTGATGAAGGTGAAAGAGGAGAGTTAAAAAGTTGGCTTAAGGCTCAACACTCAGAAAACTAAGATCATGGCATCTGGTCCCATCACTTCATGGGAAATAGATGGGGAAACAGTGGCTGACTTTATTTTTCTGGGCTCCAAAATCACTGCACATGGTGATTGCAGCCATGAAATTAAAAGACGCTTACTCCTGGGAAGGAAAGTTATGACCAACCTAGACAGCATATTTAAAAGCAGAGACATTACTTTGTCAACAAAGGTCCGTCTAGTCAAGGCTATAGTTTTTCCACTGGTCATGTATGGATGTGAGAGTTGGACCATAAAGAAAGCTGAGCACCAAAAAACTGATGCTTTTGAACTGTGGTGTTGGAGAAGACTCTTGAGAGTCCCTTTGGACTGCAAGGAGATCCAACCAGTGCATCCTAAAGGAAACCAGTCCTGAATATTCATTGGAAGGACTGATGCTGAAGCTCCAATACTTTGGTCCCCTTATGCGAAGAGCTGACTCATTTGAAAAGACCCTGATGCTGGAAAAGATTGAGGGCAGGAGGCTAAGTGGACGACAGAGGTTGAGATGGTTTGATGGCATTACTGACTCAATGGACATGGGTTTGGGTGAACTCCGGGAGTTGGTGATGGACAGGGAGGCATGGCGTACTGTGATTCATGGGGTCGCAAAGAGTCAGAAACGACTGAGCAACTGAACTGAACTGACCTGAGGAGCTGCATCACCTCACAAAGGGTCCTCACTGTGCCCTTCCTCTGAAGCCCTGGCACTGAGCACCATCCACTGTCTCCTTCTGCGCCCAGTGCTGGGCTCCAAGCCAGCACTCAGAACACTTTCCCATTCCTGATTCTCTTTACGCTGTGTTTACAGTTTTGTCCCCAGCACCTGGCAGGGCAAGCAGGCCATAGAAACCACTTACAGAAACTGCTGAATTAAAAAAAAAAAAACAATGGGACTTCCATGGCTGTGCAGTGGGTCAGAATCTGTCTGCCAGTACAGGAAACATCGGTTCGGTCCCTGGTCCGGGATGATTCCACACGCCGAGGAGCAACTAAGCCCGTACACTGCAACTACCGGAGCCCGCAGCCAGAGCCCGGAAGCCGCGACAAGAGAAGCCACTACGATGAGAAGCCCGCACACCGCAGCAAAGGGTAGCCCTCCCGCCATGCAGCTAGAGAAAGCCCGAGCAAAGCAGCAAAGACCCAGGGCAGCCAAAAATAAACAAATTAAATTTTAAAACCAAAAAGTCAATAAATGAATACTGCCTCACTGTCACTTTTTTGCTGCTAAGGTTAAGAAAACAACCGACTCTTTTTTTATGTCCTGACAACCTGACTTCCTAAAACAGAAAACTTTGAAGCTGCTCCAGAAGATGCACATATACTTAAAAGAGTTGGGAGGAAGTGGAAAACGTGTTTCCACATATCTTTCCATATATCCATATTTCATTTGTTTACTGCTTACAGGTGATGTGGGGGGGGGGGGTTGTTTCTCTCCTCTTCTGAAGGTAAATTATAGGTCTTAAAATTTTTGAAATTAGAAAAATGTTCACGTTGTGATAACTATCAGCCCACAAGTCAGACGTGCAAAAGCCCTAAGTCTGGGTTGGGAGATGTGCCCAGAATATCCAAGAAACAGCGAGAAAGACTTTATAATTAGATGAGAGGAAGCAAGGAGAGGGGTAGTCACTGAGGTCAGAGAGAAAACCGGGTCATAAGATCAGCTCACTAGGACTTTTTACACCATTGTAGGGATTTTGGCTGTCACAATACCTTATGGTGAGCTGTACTTGGAGGACTTTGAAAAATGGACTAATTATGCAAGTTTTAATGGAATTGTAGGTGCTACTGTTTTGAACAGACTAAAGAGGGTTGAGGAGCCCAGTTAGGAAGTGATGACAGCAGAAATAATGAAAACATGACTTCGGGTGGTCATGATGGAGGTAGCAGGATTGTTGAAAAACTCTGAAGGTCAAGCAAGCAGGATTTGTTGACGGAGCCAGTGTAGACCCTACGGGAACTCCATCATCTGCTTTAGTCGCCACCCTGCCAAGCCCGCCTTCACTCTCACCTGCATGACCCTTCCGACCCAAGGGCTCCTGCCAACACCTGTGTCTTCAGGAATCTCCCTGCAAGGTGAAACTGCCTGAGGAAATTCACAATCCTTAAAGACAAACATTTATTTCCCAACAAGAAAATTACAAAGGAAACCATTAGGGTAAGGAGGCATCCTGGCTAACCTGACCTAACAGGATTCTTGCTGACGGCAGCCATGGTGATCAGACATCACGTAGGAGGTGGTGGAGGATGAGAAAGCTGATTAGACAAGGAAGGTGATCAGATCGGGAGGGTGGGGAATTATGGCTAAAGGAACTTGGCAGGATTTTCGTTAAAATTGGACAATGCAGAGACATACATGGCGGTCCAAAGCTGGAGGGTTTGTTGAAACATTCAGGGGAGGCTGTACAGTATGTGGTCAAGGAGAGAACCTTTACCACCGCTGGAAAATGTTAGACCCCAGACAAATATGTGTTTCAAAGTGTATGTGCCTGCATGAAAAGATGTTCAGCATTCTAATTATTAGAGAAATGCAAATTAAAGCTACAAGGAGATATCACCTCACACCAGTCAAAATTGCTGTCATCAAAAAATCCGCAAATAGTAAATACTGGAGAGAAGGGACCCCTCCTACACTATTAGTGGGAATGTAAATTGGTACAGCCACTGTGGAGAACAATATGGAGGATCCTTAAAAAACTAAAGATAGAGCTACCATATGACCCAACAATCCCACTAGTAGGCGTATATCTGGAGGGAAAACATGGTCCAAAAGGATACTTGCACCCCCAATGTTCACTGCAGCACCGTTTACAATCGCCAAGACATGAAAGCAACCTAAATGTCCACTGACAGATGAACATTATCCTTAGAAGAGTTGGTACATATATACATATCCAGTCATCAGAAAGAATGCAATAATGCCATCCGCAGCAACATGGATAGACCTAGAGATCGTCATACGGAGTCAAGTCAGAGAGGGAAGCAGAAACATCATGAAGTCCCTTATATGCAGAATCTTAATTACAGAACAGAATAGACTTATGGACTTAGAGACCAACTTCTGGCTGCCAGAGGGGGAGGATGGGAGGAGAGTTAGGGGGTTTGGGATGGACACGTACACATTGCTATGTTTAAAATGAATAATGAACGAAGGCACGCTGTACAGCAAGTGGAACTCTGCTCCATGTTATGTGGCAGCCTGGATGGGAGGGGTGTGGGGGAGAATGGATGCGTGTACACGTACATCTGAGTCCCTTTGCTGCCCCCCTGAAACTACCACCACAGCGGCAACTGGCTATACTCCAATACAAAATACACAGTTTGATAACAAAGTGTATGTGCCTGAATAGCCTTTTAATTACTCCCACTGAAACCACCTCTCCATCAGCAGAACATTTCCAGAGCCACATCCATCTGCTTTCCCTGTGATAATTCTCACACTGGCTTGGGGATTAAGGAATTGGTAAACGTGGTGCAGCACTGAGTCTCAGTGTGGAAAAGCCAGGAAAATGTGGCTTCCTGTGTCTGCCCTTTTCCTCATAAAGATGGAGGCCACAGAAGTCACTGGCTTTCAGATGGGTATTTAACAGAATTTTCTGAAGCTGAGTGATTCTTGTGAACGTTACTTAGGATGTCGGAGACCTGGAAAGGAGATTGGAGATTTTAGGTAAGATATATAACTCTACCTGGGTTTCCCAGGAGACACTAGTGGTAAGGAGCCCGCCTGCCAATGCAGGAGACATAATGGGTCTGAGTTCAGTTCCTGAGTCAGGAAGATCCCCTGGAGGAGGGTGTGACAACCCACTCGAGCATTCTTGCCTGGAGAATCTCACAGACAGAGGAGCCTGGCGGGCTACAGTCCAGAGGTTCACAGAGGCAGCACAACTGAAGCAGCTTAGCACTCACACACAGCCCTACCCAGGTATGCACATCTGTGATGTCGGGGCTTTAGGCATAAGAGGGAGAAAAACCAAAATCTAGATTTAACTGTTAATAGTTATAAACACATTGTAACTACAAATAATAAGTACACAAGATCCCAGTGTACCCAGAGGCAGAACAGCACAGACAAGAGATGTTAACAACGAAGACATTGCAAGATGATAGACATGAAAACAAGTTCAGTTTCGAACTGGGAAAAAGCACCTTCTGCTTTCTGGCACCTCTTGAGCTGCACAAAAGAGAGATTTTTCTTATGCTAAATTTAAAATGACAGAGAAAAATAAAATAGTTACAACCCTCAAAGATATGGAGAGAGCTGTACAATGATGAACATCTACATATCTTTTCTTACATTTGCAAAAAAGAAAACAGAAAAGGTATGGCGATGATGTTCTTTCCTGTGTCTTTCCAGGTCTGCCTGTTCACATTTCTTCCTTCCCACCAAACTCCCCACTCGCAAGCAGCGTTCATCGTCCACACGGTCCCCGAGAGTCAGAGCTCCCTTTCTCTCCATTCCCGCATGCCCCAAACGTAGATGCCACCTCCTCCACGCAGGACTCCTGAGCCTCTCAAGGAGAGTCACCCTTCCTCACCCCAGCTCTTCGTCTTCTTTAGATGATCCCCATCATGGCCTTCCTACTCTTAGAGCTCAGTCGTTTTCCCACTGGTTCAGGGTTACACTGTTTTCTCACAAATAGCATAGAACTCTGCTTATTTTCCCTTAATATTTGCTAAATAACCAGATGGATTCAAGATAGCAAAAAGATGGAGCAGCAGCCGGAGGATGCTGACTCATCAGAGGTGAGCATGGGACCTGCCCCTTCTGACAAACGGGCTCACCTGGGGCCTGAGGCTCCTTCTACCCTCCTGTGCAGACCACAGCCTGTTATTTACTGGGGGACCCTGTGGAAGGCTTCTGTAAGTAGGATGGATTCTCTCAATCTCTCTAGCAAATATATGGAGTTGGTTTTTGCTGGTAAACATTTCCTCTCTTTTTAAACTGGTCAGGATTGATAGCTCAGCTACCACTTAGTTCAATACACTCATTTACTGATAAGCCTCTTGTATTAAGGTTACTCAACAGAGTACTAATCATCATATAGTCAAAGCTATGGCTTTGCCAGTAGTCATGTACGAATGTGAGGCTTGGACCATAAAGAAGGCTGAGCACCAAGGAACTGATGTTTCAGATTGTGGTGTTGGAGAAGACTCTTGAGAGTCTCTTGGATTGCAAGGAGATTGAATCAGTCCATCCTGAAGGAAATCAACCCTGAATATTCATTGGAAGGGCTGATGCTGAAGCTGAAGCTCCAATACTTTGGCCACCTGATGCGAAGAGCTGACTCACTGGAAAAGACCCTGATGCTGGGAAAGATTGAAGGCAGGAGGAGAAGGGGACGACAGAGGATGAGATGGCTGGATGGCATTATCAACACAATGGACGTGAGTCTGAGCAAGCTCTGGGAGATGGTGAAGGACCGGCAGGCCTGGGGTGCTGCCACTGATGGGGTTGCAAAGAGCAGGACACAACTTAGAGACTGAACCACAACAAGCCTGTGCGCTGAGACCGCTGCAGAAGTTACTTCCCTTAATCCTCCTAGCCTCCCTGGGAGGCGGGTATTACAACCCCCACTCCATACATGGAGACTCAGTAGGTCTGTTAGTCACATGAATCACACAGGGCCAAAACCAGAACCTGAGGACCTGTGATTCCCCACACAGACATCCTGCCCCAGCCTTCTCTGCTCTGCTAAGACAAGGTCTGACGAGAAGCCCAAACAAGCGAGCCCTCTTAAGCCACACACTGCCACCACCTTCTGGGTCACTCTGCTTGCAACGGAAAGAAAAACAGCCTTCTATTTTCCTCAAAGCAGGATATTCTGATGAAGCTGTAAAACACACGTTCTCGGAAATAGTTAGCTCCTCCAGGAGACGGTCAGTATATTTAAAGAAGCTGTGTGTCCCTACGATACTTAAAACCGATAACCGACAAAGACCTACTATACAATACAAGGAACTCTGCTCGGGACTCTGTAATAACCTTAACGGAGAAAGAATTTGAAAAAGAATAGATACACGTATGTGTGCGCGTGCACGCTGAGTCGCGTCCCGCTCCGCAACCCCATGGTCTGCATCCCGCCAGGATCCTCTGACCGTGGACCTCCCAGGCAAGAATACTGGAGGGGGTGCTGCGTCCTTCTTCAGGGGATCTTTCTGACCCAGGGATCAAACCCGCGTCCCTTGCATTGGCGGGCGGGTTCTTTACCACTGAGTCACCGGAAGAAGACACATGTACATGTGTAACTGAATCACTTTGCTGTACACCTGACACTCATCTTACATTGTTAATCAACTCTGCTGCTGCTGCTAAGTCGCTTCAGTCGTGTCCGACTCTGTGCGACCCCATAGACGGCAGCCCACCAGGCTCCCCCGCCCCTGGGATTCTCCAGGCAGGAACACTGGAGTGGGTGCCGTTTCCTTCTCCAATGCATGAGAGGGAAAAGTGAAAGTGAAGTCACTCAGTCGTGTCCGACTCTTGGCGACCCCATGGACTGCAGCCCCCCAGGCTCCCCCGCCCCTGGGATTCTCCAGGCAGGAACACTGGAGTGGGTGCCGTTTCCTTCTCCAACGCGTGAAAGTGAAAAGGGAAAGTGGAGTCGCTCAGTCAACTATGCTCCAATATAAAATAAAATAAATTTTTAAAGTAAAGGGAAGTATATGGGCCCACAGCATCCCACAAAGCAAATAAAGGACTCAGAGATTAAAGAACAAAACTATACCGGGTCCTCAGCCTATTGTTATTCTTATTTCATAGAAGATTTCATGAGTTTTAAATGTTAAAGTAATTATTATTATAAAGCTCTCAAATGTGACTTTCATGTCTTCAAAAGGAATTTTAAAAGGGAAGCTTCCAGAAAAAAAAAAAAAGTTGTATGTCTGTGAGAATGAATAACCTGAAGCCTTCCTTTGAGGTAGCATGCGTGCAGTCACACTTACTATGGATCGGGCAGGGCTCCCACTACCGGTGCTTTGCTGCTGCTCAGGGGCTCAGCCGTGTCCAACTCTTTGCAACCCCACGGACTGCAGCACGCCAGGCTTCCCTGTCCTTCACCATCTCCCAGAGCTTGCTCAAACATGTCCATCAGGTCAGTGATGCCATGCAACCATCTCATCCTCTGTCATCCCCTTCACCTCCTGCCTTTAGTCTTACCCAGCATCAGGGTCTTTTACAGTGAGTCAGTTCTTCGTATCAGGTGGACAAAGAATTGGAGTTTCAGCTTCAGCATCAGTCCTTCCAATGAATATTAAGGACTGATTTCCCTAAAGATTGACTGCAAAGCATCAATTCCTCAACACGTTCTTTATGGTCCAACTCTCACATCCATACATGACTACTGGAAAAACCATAGCTTTGACTATGTGGACCTTTGTTGGCAAAGTGTTGTCTCTGCTTTTTAATATACTGTCTAGGTTGGTCATAGCTTTTCCTTCAAGGAGCAAGCATCTTTTAAGTTCATGGCTGCAGTCACTGTCCACAGTGATTTTGGAGCCCAAGAAAATAAAACCTGTCACTGTTTCCATTTTTTCCCCATCTGTGTGCCATGAAGTAACGGAACTGGATGCCATGATCTTCATTTTATGAAAGTTATGTTAAACCGGCTTTTTCACTCTCCTCTTTCACCTTCATCAAGAGGCTCTTTAGTTCTTCTTCATTTTCTGCCATTAGAAAGGTATTATCTGCATACCTGAGGTTGTTAATATTTCTCCCAGCAACCTTGATTCCAGCTTGTGATTCATCCACCCTGGCATTTCACATAGTGTACTCTGCATATAAGTTAAATAAGCAGGGTGACAATACACAGCCTTGACGTACTCCTTTCCCAATTTTGAGCCAGTCCATTGTTCCATGTCTGGCTCTGATTGTTTCTTCTTGACCTGCATTCAGATGTTTCAGGAGACAGGTAAAGTGGTCTGATATTCTCATCTCTAAGAATTCTCCAGTTTGTTGTGATAGACACAGACAAAAGCTTCAGTGTAGTTAATGAAGCAGAAAGTAGATGTTTTTCTGGAATTCTCTCTTTTTCTAAGATCCAATGGATGTTAGCAATTTGATCTCTGGTGTTTCTACCTTTTCTAAATCCAGCTTGTACATCTGCTGAAGTACTGATGTTTTACTTAGGTGAGTTCATGTAATCCTTATAAAAATTATATAGAAGAGTTGCTACTGTTTCTAAACACCAGTGCAGAGCCAGAGGCCAAAGGGACAAAGCGACTTGCCCGTTTTCGCATAACCAGTTAGGGTCTATCTGGGACTTGTAGGGATTTTGTGACGCCAGACTTCCCCAGGTCTCTGCTGTATGCCATGAGACCTCTCGTAGCTTTTGTAATTTTCCACACTAAATAGACTATGGACAAAACTGCACCCAGAGGAAAGACAACTTGAAGGGAAAGTGAGCAGGGTGGAAAGAAAGATCTTCATTGGAACTGAAAGATATACCCAGAAGGTAGGAGGGAAACGCATTGCACCTTTGTTTCTGATGCTAGCAAGAAAAGGGAGGCAAACTGCAAAGAAATAAGTTAAGGGCCATCTCAAAGATTCACACCCACACACCAAAAAAGTAGGAACTCAAAAGCCATAAGACTGAACAGTAAGTGTATGTTTAGCGTTTTAAGAAACTGCCAAAATGTCTTATTCGTCTCTCTCTTTTTGGCCACTCAGTTTCCATTGCTGCTCCCGAGTTTTCCCTTGCTGTGGGTGCCGCTCTAGGCTGCGGACCTCAGGCTGCAGAGCGTGGCTTGGCGGCGGCACGCGGGCCCAGTTGCTCCTCAGCATGTGGAGTCTTCCCGGCCCAGGGGTGGAACCCGCGTCCTCTGCACTGGCAGGCAGAGTCTCATCCACGGCGCCACCACGAAAGTCCTTAAGAATCACTTTTTAAGAAATCACAGTATTTGGGTCTCATTTGTGTCAGGAAATGTGAGGCATTTGTGTTTGCTAGCTGTGCTAATGGCATGGCAGATAGCTCATTCTATGTTAGCATATTGAGTAGTAATGGGTAAATTTATGTACAATGTGGGATTTTCTTTAAAATAATAAATCAAATAATTGGGGGGGGTGGGCGGGAGGTGTGGTTTGAAAAAGAGAGGAGTGCTTCTGTAGAACTCAGTCCACAGAGAACCATTCTAAAGACAGCAGTTTCTAAGCCATTTACATAAGGCATCATCTGGGGGAAAAAATGGAACTCCTGGGAACTCGATAGTATCAGACGCTGCCACCCACCAAGCTGACTCCAGCTTCGTATTCCTCATGCTACAACGGTCACTTTATCTTGAATACTTAGAACTTATATATGCAGAGCATCACAGTATTCATTTTCTAAAATATTTATGATTTACATAGGAAATAATAACTAAACGCATGCTTGTGTCATGAGGTGTCACTTTGCTCATGTTAGCCATAACCCCAGAACAGATATCCACTGGGCAAAAGACCTCACTAGTTTTTAGACCTGATGCCTGACTCTCTAACCCTGACTCTGTTAAGGTAGGGCGAACACGCTCTGAAATAACACTTTTCATTTTGCCCCAGGTACATAGGAAGAGGGCGCATGATTCAATGGAGCTAGGCAATGGTAGCAGAGTAAAAGAATTTATTTTTCAAGGACTGACCCAGTCCCGAGAGCTGAGCGTGGTCTTATTTTTTTTGTTATCATTGGTGTACACAGCCACCGTGCTGGGCAACCTCCTCATCGTGGTCACTGTGAGCTGCGAGCCTCGCCTCCAGACCCCCATGTACTTCCTGCTCCGCAACCTCTCCGGCCTGGACATCTGCTTCTCCTCCATCACCGCCCCCAAGGTCCTGGCGGACCTGCTTGCGGAGAGAAAGACCATCTCCTCCCGCGGCTGCCTCACGCAGATGTTCTTCTTCCACCTCCTCGGGGGCACAGACATCTTCTCTCTCTCCGTCATGGCCTTCGACCGCTACGTGGCCATCTCCAAGCCCCTGCACTACGCGACCGTCATGAGTCGGGGGCGGTGCACCGCCCTCGTCGTGGCCTCCTGGGCGGGGGGCTTCATCCACTCCGTCGTGCAGATCTCCCTGCTGCTCCCCCTCCCCTTCTGCGGCCCCAACGTCCTGGACGGTTTCTACTGCGACGTCCCCCAGGTCCTCACACTCGCCTGCACGGACACTGCTGCCCTTGAGCTCCTGATGATTTCCAGCAACGGCTTGATCTCTACCCTGTGGTTCGTCTTCCTGCTTGTGTCCTACACAGTCATCCTGAGGATGCTGAGGTCCCACTCGGGGGAGGGCAGGGGGAAAGCCATCCCCACCTGCACCGCCCACGTCGCGGTGGTCACCCTGCACTTCGTGCCCTGCGCCTACGTCTACGCCCGGCCCTTCTCCGCCCTCCCCATGGACAGAGCCGTCTCCATCACCTTCACTGTCATCCTTCCTGTCCTGAACCCCCTGATCTACACCCTGAGGAACCAGGAGATGAAGGCAGCCATGCGGAGGCTGAGAGGGAGACTCGGGCCTTCTGTAATGAAATAGAGTAAGACTTTCCAACTTCTTCATCAGCAAGGACCCCTTTCATTATTTTTCCCATAGAGTCATATTTATATAGTCAAATACATTGTCAATAAACCAACGGCAAGCACTAAGTAACACTTTGCTTTGCAATTTAAATGAAGAGATTATTGGTAAGCCAAGCCTCTGGTGAGCTCAGCGTATCAGGGTTACCAGATGAAGCTGACTGATGTATTTTTACCCAAAGACCAAAGTAACAATGTGTCAATCATGAAAGCTATATGGCAGATGAAGAGGCTGACTGAATCTAGTCCCTTTTTCAAAAGGTGAGTAAATAGAAGAATAAAGATAGAGTGGTTTGCTCAAGCTCTTATCTCGAGTTAATTCCAGAGAGAAGTCTTCAGATATTTAGTCATCACTGTCACCATATGAACGCAATTTACTTCATTACTGGACCTGTCCATGCCAAACTGCAATGCTCTACAAGAAAGTTCACATGATCCGTGCCCCTGAAATACACATATATGAATGCATATGGCCTGTCACAGATTAAGGAATTTGTTCTGCTGAGCTAAACTCCACATGGGCTCCCAACCTAGTGAGCACCTCAAAGGTGCATACTGGTTGTACCCCTGGATTCCTATCAGAATGAAGAAGCTTGCGAAGATTTCCCATGATGGCCGCAAGGCATTTACCTCGTGCAGAACTAAAGACAGATTCAAATTCTTCTAAGGTTAGAAAAAGGCAGGGATCCTACACAAAGAGTAACCCATCCTCCTTATTCAAGGGCTAGTTTTCAGTTGCAAACCTTTCTAGGGCCAAACTCAGAGAGAATTTACATTCTTCCCACCGGAAAGAGAGAGAAAGACAGATAAAACTCTAACCAGACTGTCCATTTTTCATCTGTTAGTGTTTGTGAAGAGGCAGCATAGGCTAGCATTTTTGTCTGCAGATATGGTCAATGTAAAAAGTGAAGCATGGCAGCTGAGAGCTCTCACTTCAGAGCTATACGAACCTGGCTCTAAACCCTACCTCCGCCACCCATCAAGGGTGCCATCTTGAGTCGGTCTAACTCTTCTTTTTCAGGTGTTTATTTTGGCTGCGCTGGCCCTCACTGCCGGGAGCGGGCTTCCTCGAGCTGCGGTGAGCAGGGGCTGCCCTCCAGAGACGCAGAGCGCGGGCTTCTCCGTGCGGGGGCTCCTCTTTTTCTGGAGCTCCAGGGCAGTGGGCTTAGTACTCGTGGCTCACAGGCTTGGTTGGTTGCTCCTCAGAATGTGGATCCTCCCGGATCAGCGATCAAGCCCCGTGTCCCCTGTTTTGACGGGCAGAGTCCTAGCCACTGGACCATCAGGGAAGTCCCTTGAGTTACTCTGACCCTTCACAGGGCACGGTCCGCCCATCCCGATATACTGATACGATCTCCTAAAGTTGCTGCGAAGGTTAGCAGGTGATGGTATATGTGAAACACAGTCCCTGGAAGATAGTAAATGCTCAGTCAGAGGCAAACGGGTCCATTTTATTTATTTTTTTATATTAGTGTTCGTGCTTCTCTCATAACTGTTTTTTAAAATTACACTCATTATGTATTTCTTACCTAAAATGCAGAAAGCTTAGAAAGCATAAAGCAGATAGTTAAAAATCTCCTACAGCTAACTGCTTTGCCCATCGGCGGTAAAAATCACAAATGAGTCCACTTTAATAAGACCCTTTTTGCTCTTCCTAACACACATTCTGTCCCCCATCAGGCTGTTATACTCTTCTCCTATATGGCCCATATTCATCATTATTAGAAAAAAAAAACAGTGTGGAAAAGGTGGGAATGCACATTGAATTCAAAGCAGCTATCGTCTTACAGTTTCTGGCTTTCTGAGACTTCCCTGGTAGATCAGCCTCCCCAGCAGTTAAGCCTGCATGCCTGCTATGCAGGGCGCCTGGAGACCGGTCCTGGTCAGGGAACCACATGCCACTAAGGGTTTGCATGCCTGCAGCCAAAAATAGATCTCGCTGCTGCAATGAAGAGCAAAGATCCTGCCTCTGCAACTAAGGCCTACTGCAGCCACATAAAGTAATATTTATGTATATATTTTACATTCTAGCTTTCTGTCACTTAAGCATGACAATAGGACTTCCTGTTGACATAGCTTGGAGCATCACCCTGAAGATGCTGCAGTATAACACAAGAGAGCTTCGCAGCAAAAGAAAACAATGGCTCAAAGAGAAATGATGGCTTTGAGAGCGGAGATAAGGGATCAGACCGAGAAGGCAGACCCAAGCTGATGAAAGAGAGCGCTGAGGGAGTTAGTTAGCCAAAGGATAGTGCAGACTGAGGGGGCTTCCCAGGGGGCTCAGCAGTAAAGAATCCGCCTGCCAACTAGGAGACTCGGGTTCAGTCCCTGGGTGGGGAAGATCGTGGAGCGGAACACGGCAACCTGCTGCACTATTCTCACCTGGAACATTCCATGGACAGAGAAGCCTGGGGGGCTGCGTCCATGGGGCTGCCCACCTTGAGCACACACAGTGAGTCTCAAAGGCAGACCTCCTTCACAGCCCTCACTGGATCTGGGCTGGCCCCGTAAGGACCCACGAACTGACCAGCCCACTTGGTCATCTCCTGCCCCCTGATCAATCAGCTCTAACTTTTCACAGCACCAACCCAGCCCGGAAATTCTAAGGATAATCCACACTTGTCGTCACCACTCCTGTGGTCCTGCTAACTTTGATCAGGTAGCTCTGGTCTCTAGACTCCCGAAGGTTTTCTGTATGAAACTGCCTATGAAAACCGCATACCACAAAGCACCTTATAGCCTATTTCATGCACATGCATCCTTCCCTTTCCTTCCTAGGACTCACTCACATCAGAGTTTTATCACTGCGTTGGCACTGGACCTATGGAGTGTGAATCACTATATCGCAGAAGCAGGGTCCCCAGGGGACAGGAACCCAGAAACCCCAGCCACACCATTGTCCCTGACACTTCCTCCAACTGTGTCTTAAAAAAACGACATAACCTGATTCAATGACTCCGGAGAAGGGGAAAGCAACTGCATCTCATTATACCAAGATGTATTGTTTCTCTGGATGACATAAAAGTCACAAGCTGGGCTGCATTTTCCCCATTTAAATCAGTTGTTATTATTGCTTACGCTCTCTTGTTAAGAGCCATAGAAAATCTAACAGACTCTGGTCATATACATGCGCTTCCCTTGTGGCTCAGCTGGTAAAGAAGCCAGCTGCAATGTGGGAGATCTGAGTTCGAGCCCTGGGTTGGGAAGATCCCCTGGAGAAGGGACAGGGTACCCACTCCAGTATTCTGGCCTGGAGAATCCCATGGACTGTGTAGTCTGACTCACGAAGAGTCGGACATGACTGAGTGACTTCACCACCATAGGTCATATACATAGCTTTCAAACTACCCTTTCCTACCTCACGCCCTTTAATCAAGCATTTTAATGATAAACATCTCTGGGTACCCTTGAACTCGATGCCATAAAATAATTCTGAAGTAACTAAACAGATGAATATCAAGAACTATCACCATGCTACTTCCCTAGGATCCAAGTGAGCCGTGGATCTCAGAGATGTAGGTTAAAACAGTCACATGGGGCAACGTATGTGTCACATTAAACAGAAATTGCAGGGAGCTCCCCGGTGGTCCAGCGGCCAAGACTGTGCGCCCACTGCAAGGGGCCCAGCTTCCGTCCCTGGTCAGGGAACTAGATCCCATATGTCTCAGCTAAGATTGTACATTCTTGTAGCTAAACATTCTGCATGCTGCAACTAAAGAGTCCACATGCTATAACTTAAAAAAAAAAATCCCAAATGCCACAACTAAAAAAGATCCCACAGGCCACAGTGAAGATCAGAGATGCTAAGTGCTGCAGCTAAGACCCGGTGAAGCCAAATGATTAATTTTTAAGAAAAGAAACTGCATCTATAACCCACAGCATACAGTCTCGAGAGCTGCCCTGACTGTGGCCACAGAGCTGTGATTTTTCCATTGCTGCCCTTTTACTTAAGTTTCACTTCCCAGCTGGCGGCAAGCAAACCAGCTACAGTGAGGAAGAAAGTTGCGTGATCCATGGTGTGTTTTCACAGAACATTTTCTTCCTAAGCCAAGGAGGGTAACCCGCTGTCTCACGTGCTTCCTCTGGAGAAAAGCGTTCAGTAGCGTCTCTGCAGGTCCCTGTGAGACGGGTCAGAGCAGGGATGAGGGAGACGGAGAGAGAGAAGGAGGAGGGCTTGGTGACCCTTTAATGACTCCCACAAGAACGCCACTGAATTGGCCACTTAGCTTCTGCATTCATACCCAGCAACACTCCCACTGCGAATCCCTTGCTTAGGCTGCGGCTGGGGGACTAATAGAAGGGGCCGAGGCACCGCAAGGCAACGGAAGAGACGAGAGGGTGTGACTTCCCGAGGCTGCCGTTTCCCACCTGAAGGAGAAACAGCAAAGTCACTCGCCTGGAGGTGGGCTGTCCAGGAAGCAGGATTTCCCCAGAACCAACTTATTCTAAGGTGCACAGGGAGCATCATAAGAGGACCAACTTTTCCCTTGGAGACTGACTCGTTTAGTGCTGGCGGATGTGAGCGTCCGAAGCTGGAAAACTGCAGACCTTTCAGAAATGGTTTAAGTATGCAGAATATTCTTCTTGAAAGCAAACTCTTAATGAAACCAAGAAAAGTGGTAGCTTTTCACTATTAGGAAAAAGGGAATTGGGGCTTGCGAAATAGAAGAAGGTCAGGTGGCTCCAAGGACATGAAACATGTTTACTTTGTGAGATGTTGAGATTTGAATTGTTTTCAAGGTAGACGAGAAGGTGCTGATATTCAGCTCTCTGGAGGCAACAGCCTTGGAAAAACTGCTCTCCAAGACAGCAGTTCCTGATTCAGTATATGCACTCTGGCCAGCTTTGCTTCTTGGCTGGAAATGGAATTTGGAAAGCTTTGAGTAAGGTGTTTAAACGGCTAGCTAATCTGTATTCTTGTGTGCTACTGAATATGAATAATGTTCCTAAAACTTGGAGGGATTCAATCAAGAGCAGACACTTTTCAATACAGGAAAAGAGAAAATTGTGACGGGGCACCTCTCTGAGAGTCCACCCCATGCAGGGCCTGGGGCAGCACACTTGGTGGGAAGCTGGGCTGGAGGGGAGCCCGAGTTTGCCAGCTCTACAGCATCCGATAAGCTTGTTTCCCGAGCATGGTCCCCAAAGGGGGTGATTTCTAAGAAAACTTCATGATCCTTTTCACCTTGTAAAAACACAAAAAATTGTATTTGGTTTTTTTTTATTGAAGTATAGTTAATTTACAATGTTGTGTTAATTTCAGGTGTATAGCAAAGTGATTCAGTTCTACATATATATATATTCTTTTTCAGGTTATTTTCCCTTAGAGATTATTACAAAATATTTAGTTCCCAGTGCTATCCAGTAGCTCCTTGTTGGCTATCTAAATTATATATAGGAATGTGTATTTCTTTGAGCCCCTTTTTTTGGGGGGGGCGGCAAGAATACTAGAGTGGGTTGCCATTCCCTTCTCCAGGAGATTTTCCCAACCCAGGGATTGAACCCAGGTCTCCTGCATTGTAGGCAGATGCTTTACCATCTGAGCCAAGTTCCCTGCTTTTCCTGCTTTTGGCTCAGATGGCAAAGCATCTGCCTACAATGCAGGAGACCTGGGTTCAATCCCTAGGTTGGGAAGATCTCCTGGAAAAGGAATTGGCAACCCACTCCAGTATTCGTGCCTGGAAAATCCCATGGACAAAGGAACCTGGTAGGCTACAGTCCACGGGGTCGCAAAGAGTCCGACACGGCTGAGCGACTTCACTTTCAATGTGTATGTTAATCCCAAACTCTGAATTTATCCCACTACCCCACCCCCAAACCCCGTGCCTATGTTTCAATGCAATGTGCATAATCTTACAGTTTCAAAGCATCCTTCTCACTCTGAACAAGACAGCATCCTTAGGGACGCACAAGATTCATGATTTTCAGGAGGAGTTTGTGTTTGAGGTAATGCTACTGAGAACTCATTTCTGCACCTTTCTTTGGAACACTATGTGGCTGATGGAGCTTCTTGGTGAAGGTACCTCTGAAAAGTGCAAAGTCCACTTATCAAACTCTGCATTTTTTCCCAAGTCACTCTGACATCCTCTCATGTAAGTTACTTTCAGTCAAACCATTCACTCACTGTGTGCCGGCTTCTACCTTCCCGATCTCACACCCACGTTCTACTTTCACTTGCTTTGCAAAAGACTTTTTTTCTCTGCAGGATTTTCTGAGAAGGGCTGATCAACACCGGGAGAAGTATGGTCGTGGTAGTTAATAGCATCAGTCTTTGGATTAAGACAAATCTTGGTTTGAGACATGGATCTACCAGCAGTGAGATCTTGACCAGTTACTTAATCTTTCTGTGCCTCATTCTGCTCCTCTATAAAATCAGGATAATGATATTTATTTCACATGGATACGATGGGTTTTAGAAGCAATAAAATGATCATAAATACTCACGAAAAGGAAGGAAAAAAATAGCAAAGCAGAGCTCCATTATTCTGCTCACCTGCTCACATTTCTATAATGCTGAAACCTTGAAAGTTGCCTGGACTTCCCCCCACCCCACCCCANCCCACCCACCCCAAAGCCAAACAGCCAGATGACTAGCTTTCAAAGTGAGGGTTAGGGTTGATTTTCTATAAAGATTTTTTAATATAAATACCTATATTTATGACTGCATGCAGAGATAAACTTACCTATGGTTATAAGCAGGTGTGTGATATAATACTCTGATTTTTTTTAACATATGCCTTAGTTTAAATTGCTGTATAAAAAAAGAAAAACATCCCTAGAGGATAAATGGCATTTTGCACTTATTCCACAGTGCTGGGAAGAGGGCTTTGAACCACAGGGTCAGTGGCAAGATGACTTGTGTAAGGAAGCGGCATGAGTCTGAAGCTGCTGAGACAGGGTAGTGACTGGCAACTCAGGTTCCTCAACGGCTTCTAGTTTGCAAAGCAGTCATGAGCTCTCGCCTGCCCCTTAGAAGAACACTGCTTATGAGGTAGGTCTGAGTAACTGTCGCCAAGTCGTGTCCAACTCTTCGAGACCCCACGGACTGTAGACGCCAGGCTTCCCTGTCCCTCACCAGCTCCCAGAGTTTGCCTGAGCTCACGCCCAGCTGTCTCCATGCTGTAAATCAACTCTAGTGGCGCAGGCTGAGAACTGACTCTGATTCAGTCCTGTGAACCTCACATGGATTTCTCATGGGATTACTGGGATTAACAAATGCAGTCGTGTCCGACTCTTTGTGACCCCATGGACTGTAGCCTACCAGGTTCCTCCGTCCATGGGATTTTCCAGGCAAGAATACTGGAGTGGGGTGCCATTTCCTTCTCCAGGAGATCTTCCCAACCCAGGGATCGAACCCAGGTCTCCCACGTTGTAGGCAGACGTCTGAGCCACCGGGTAAATCTCTCTCATGAGTTCGGTACTATTATTAAGTAACCTGCCCAAGGTCAAACCAGCTAGGAAGTGGTCAGTCCCAAATTGCAAACATGCTCCAGATGATCCACAAAGGTGTATCCAAAATGGGAGTGTAGGATGTGATACTGTCCAGCAGGCCTCCTGGACAAGGTCTGCAGATATTCTAGGTCCAGGTGGGACGGTTTTTCAAATCCCTCCCCATGATTTTGTACCTCCTCACTTTTCTTTCTGCCGATTCCACAAGCTGCAACACGCTTCTTGTCTTAACTGTAAATATCCTCAGGAGAAGATCTGGGTTAGAGTCACCATTTCCTCGATGTCATTATGATGAATACTTTTACGTGTCAACTGGACTGGCCGCAGGGATTCGGATTAGAACTGGTTGCTGGGTGTGTCTGAGAGGCTGTTTCAGATGAGATTTGCGTCTGGATTCGGGGACTCAGTAAATCAGATTAGCCACCCTCCCCCAGCAGGCGGATACCCTTCCACCTGTTGAGGACCCCAACAGAACAAAAGAGGCGGAGGAAGGAGAAATGTAACCCCCATTCTTTTTTTTTTAAGAAAGTAAGATAAAAAGAGAAAAGAAAAAAAAATTCCAGTTTCCACTTTGTTATTTTTGGCCACACAGTGCAGCATGGGGGATCTTAGTTTCCTGGCCAAGGATCAAACCCACACCCCTGGCAGTGGAAGTGTGGCGCCTTAGCCACGGGACCGACAGGGGAGTCCTTGGGCCCCTTACTTTGGCCTCATAGCTCAAGTTTGTCCATCTCATCATTTTATACCATTGGCTCCTCTAGCCTTCAGGTCGTTGAGTTAGGACTGAATTCCACTATCAGTTTTCCTGGGTCTCCAGCTCACAGAAGGCAGACTGAGGGACGTCTCACCCTCCATAGCAGCATGAGTCAATTCTGCATAATAATTCTTTCACTAAATGTGCATATGTGTGTATATATATGTACATATGTACATATATCCGTATGATGGATACAAATATAAATACTGATCTTACTGGTTCTGCTTCTGGAGAACCCTAACACAGCCGCGGAAATGGTATGTAGAGGAAGGAAAGAAAAAAAGAAAACCCAGGTCTCCCACATTGCAGGTGGATTCTATACCAGCTGAGCCACCAGGGAAGCCCAAGAATACTGGAGTGGGTAGCCCATCCCTTCTCCAGGGGATCTTCCCGACCCAGGAATTGAACTGGGGCCTCCTGCACTGCAGGCGGATTCTTTACCGGCTGAGCCACCAGGGAAGCTCCATATGTGTGATGGATACAGGTGTAAATACAGGTCTTATTGGTTCTGCATTAGGTTTCTGGAGAACCCTAGAAATGCTACGTAGAGGAAGGAAAGAAAACAGAAATAGAGAAGAGACACAGGAGCAAGAAGGAAGGGAGAACAGCTGACGCAGAAGCTGTCAATCTGTCACAGTGGTTTCCTGAGCAGAAGATTTGAAAACCACTCACCTATCACTCCAGTGTCCGAAAGAAAGATTCTAGAATAAGACGCTGTCGTCAATTAAAACACTTCTACGTCCCGGATTAACCAAAGACTTTGAGGGAGATTTCTCCATTGGTTATGGTAAGTAGTTAGCATGGGGAATATTAGGATTCTTGAGAGCTGAAATTTTCTGTGATCATGATTCTGAACATTTATTCTTATCACAACAACATTACTCTCATCACTCCATGTTGTTGACATAAACAGCAAGCACTAGTGGCAGTGACATGAAGAAGGGGCTCTTCTCTTATTTTTCTGTGTGAATAAAAGGAGAATGCTGCCTGGGGAACTGTGCTCTTTAAAGGATCTTCTCCGAAGATTTGGAGAAGGAAATGGCAACCCACTTCAGTATTCTTGCCTAGAGAATTCCATGGACAGAGGAGGCTGGCAGGCTACAGTCCATGGGTTTGCAAAGAGTCGGACACGACTGAGCGGCTAACTTATAAGCCTTCCTAAGATTAGAAAAGTAGGAGGAGTGGGGGTGGGGCCTAGAGGAACTAAAACCGGAATCAGAGAAAGAACCACAGCAGGGCAGCTGCGCAAGACAGGCATCTGGGAGGGCCTCAGGTAAACAGGCCAAGGAAAGATGACGTAATGTCCACGTTCTATTTGATAAAGGCTGTACGTTTATTTGTTATAAAATAGTAACTATGAAAATGTTGTTGTTTAGTCCCTAAGGCGTGCCCTACTCTTCCGTGACCCCATGGACTTGTATGTAGCCCACCAGGCTCCTCTGTCCTTGGCATTTCCCAGGCAAAAATACTGGAGCGGGTTGCCATTTCCTTCTCCAGGGAATCATCCCAGGTAGTCAATTAAGTTTTCCTTGAAATGAAATGCACCCTTTACACATGAGGCTAAAATATTATAAAGTCATTAGCACATGTTTGTATCTTTTAACACTACTGAAGTACACTGTACATACATACAGAAAAATGCACATAAGCCGAGGGTCTGATGAGCTTCCCACAGGCTGAATACATCTTTGCAACAAGTACCAGATCAAAGAAACAGAACATTATCAGCACCTCAAAAGCCTCCCTCACGTTCCCTTTACTTGTGCACACCTCGGTTCTTTATGTGAACAAGATGGGAGTGTGTGTCTTTAGTGCCTGGATCATTTGGCGCCACATATTCGTGAGATTCGTGTATGTTCTTACACGTAGTGAGATCTTTCCCATTGCTACGTAGCAGTGTGTGACCCTAACAGGTCATCCTTCCTACTGTTAGCGGGCATTTCTGCCGCTCTCCAGTTTGAGGCAATTACGAACAGTGCTGTGAATAGTCTAGGATGTGTCTTCCAGTAGACACAACATAAGTCCATACGTCCCGGGAACAGAGGAGACTGCTCTTAAGATGGAGATGCGTAGATGGATAACAGAGAGACACATACAGACCTCCATCGTAAAATAACAGCTAATAAAGACATAGATATCAGTATTAGCAGATATAACCAAACAGCAAAATGGTTAACTTACACCGCACCAGCAGGGTTCCAACTGCCCCACAGCTTCACCGTCACGCTTTTCATCTTTTCTAACTTAGCCATTTTGCGCATGCGCAGCATTTCTTGCTGTGGTTTTAATTTGCATTTCCCTGGTAATGCATGAAGCTGAGTCCGCCTTTGGATACGCTGTTGTGAACCTTTTTCTACTAAATGCGTATCTATTGTTTTAGTGCTGGGTCTCCCTTGCTGCGCAGGCTCTTTCTAGCTGCAGGGGGCAGGAACCCCTCTCTAGCCGCGGGGTGCGGGCTCTCCTGGCGGCGGCTTCTTTGCCCGGGAGCACTGCGCTCTAGGGTGCTTGGGCTCAGTAGCTGCGGCTCCCACGCTCTGGAGCACAGGCTCGGTGCTTGCGGCTCACCCCCTGAGTTGCTCTATGGCGAGCGGCTTCCCCGACCAGAGACCAGATCCGTGTCTCCCGCACTGGGAGGCAGATTCTTCACCACGGAGCCACCAGGAAAAGCCCTTCGGTGAAGTTTAGGCTCCTGTCTTTGGCCATTTTCCGCCTTGCTCATATATCTTCTTTTACTGGTTTCCAGAAGTTGTTCACATGCTCTGGATGTCAGTCTTTTCTCAGCTATAAGTATTGTAAATATCTTCTTCCATCTGAGGGTTCTTTTAATTCTCATAGTGATGTCTTTTGAGAACCCAGATTCTTTACGTGTCCTAACGTGTGTGCTTACTGTTTATCACCGCGAGCGTCACGGGTTATAGCACATGGAGAACTGAATAGGTCCACAGAGCCGTCGCCTGCGCTTCGGTGGCCGCAGTGATAGAACCGACCTGCTCGAACGACTCCCGTGGGAAACGTGGGTCATCCCCTCCCTGCCGATGGCTGCGGAATTGCAGGCACAGAGCCTGCACGGAGTAACTTCCCAGGCCAACGCCGAAACCCAAGCGCCAGAAAGTCAAGGGTAGATCTCTCACTCCACCCTTTAACTGTGCTGTGATCTCTTCCAGATGCACTTGAAAAAGAATCTGTGACCCCCATGGATCAGGGAAATTATACCGGAGTGAAAGAATTTATTTTCCTGGGCATCACCCAGTCTCGAGAGCTCAGCTGGGTCTTGTTCGTCTTTTTGTTCCTGGTTTACGTGACGACTCTGCTGGGAAACCTCCTCATCATGGTTACGGTGACCTGGGAATCGCGTCTCCACACCCCCATGTACTTCCTGCTCCGCAACCTGTCAGTTCTTGACATCTGCTTCTCCTCCATCACAGCTCCTAAGGTCCTGGCTGATCTGCTCGCAGAGAGGAAGACCATCTCCTTCAACGGCTGTGTCTCTCAGATGTTCTTCTTTCACCTGCTCGGGGGAGCGGATGTGTTTTCCCTCTCGGTGATGGCCTTCGACCGCTACGTGGCCATCTCAAGACCCCTGCACTATCTGACCGTCATGAGTCGGGGGCGGTGCACCGCCCTTGTCGTGGCCTCCTGGGCGGGGGGCTTCGTCCACTCCATCGTGCAGATCTCCCTGCTGCTCCCCCTCCCCTTCTGCGGCCCCAACGTCCTGGACACTTTCTACTGCGACGTCCCCCAGGTCCTCACACTCGCCTGCACGGACACCTCCTCTCTGGAGCTCCTGATGATTTCCAACAACGGATTAGTCAGTTGGTTCATATTCTTCTTTCTCCTCGTCTCCTACACAGTCATCCTGACGATGCTGAGGTCCCACTCGGGGGAGGGCAGGAGGAAAGCCATCTCCACCTGCACCGCCCACATCACGGTGGTCACCCTGCACTTCGTGCCCTGCGTCTACGTCTACGCCCGGCCCTTCTCCGCCCTCCCCACCGACAAGGCCGTCTCTGTCACCTTCACTGTCATCTCCCCTCTGCTGAACCCCCTGATCTACACCCTGAGGAACCAGGAGATGAAGGCAGCCATGCGGAGGCTGAGGGGGAGACTCGGGCCTTCAGAAAGGGTTTAGCGTCTTTGCGGACAAGATAATACCAGAATTCAGAGATAAATATTAGGGTTTCTCTGGCAGTCTCGTCATTCAATCCCTGGTCATGGAGCTAAGACCCTGAAAGCTGCTTGACGTGACCCAATATATATACGTGCGCAGGAGAGGGGCCCGTTTGAGCCAGCCCTGAGGGTGGACTGTATTCCAGCCTTTAGTCTGAGGCCCCCACTAACTGCAAGGGAGTCTGGGGGATGCAATCTAGCTCTGCACCCAGAAAGAAGAGGCGAGATCATGAAAAACGGTGAGCGCTGGAGATCTCTTTGACATGTATGACTCATTGCTAAGAAGTCACAATCGAATCAGAGTACAAGGACGAGGACATTGTGTTAAGGAGTCTCTTAACACATATGTTCGCTGGAAGGAGTACTACACACTTGGAATGCACACGAACCACACTGAAGAGAAAGAGAGAGGAGATGAAGAAATCTGACTTTCCTGACCCAGGGATCGAGGCCGCGTCTCTTGCGTCTCCTGCGTTGGCAGGCAGCTTCCCGACCAGCAGCACCCAGGAATGCCTGTTGTGAGCCAACATTTATTAATACAGAGGCGCCTGTAGAGATGAGTGTCTTCTTCTTATTGTCCTTTCCGCTGTTTTGTTCTATTTCCACCACTCAAAACTGTTCTGAATGATTTTTCAATATTAGACATTCTTCCTCCAAGCATCAGAGTCCCGTAAACACATGACTTGTCTTCACTTGGGTCCATCTGTAGGATAAATCCCCCTTTACTGCCTGGCTCCATCTTTACTGTGGTGCCGTTGTTCTCTGGCTCCTCTACGCTTTTCACAAAGGTGTCTTTTCCCCCCTACTTCTCTGTTGACTTTTCCTTGAGCAAAACTGCTATGACTGGGCAAAATTTTAAATAATCAAAGATCTATACCCTCAGAATTTGTGTTCCCATGTTTGTGTGTGTCGCTCAGCCCTGTCCAACTCTTTTCGACCCCATGGACTGTGGCCCACCAGGCTCCTCTATCCATGGGGCTTCTCCAGGCAAGAATACTAGAGTGGGTTGCCATGCCTTCCTCTAGGGGATCTTCCTAACCCAGGAATCGAATTGGGTTCTCCTGCATTGCAAGCAGATTCCTTACCAGCTGAGCTACCAAGGAAGCCTGTTCCCAAGCGTAGGACCCCACAAACGACTGTAACCTAGCAAAAATTGTTCATGAAGCTGACTTGGACAATTTACAACATGCAAAAGAACCTGATAAAACACAGTGAGGAAAAGCAGTTCATTTCAGACGACCATTAAATTTACTTGTCTGTCACCACGACATCAAATAATTACTTGGATCTATATATATACATATTTTTCCTCCAAGTAGGGACATTTTCTTAAGGAACGATTAGATATTGGATTTATTCTAGTTTATTCCACACATTCCATATATTTGGCCCTATCATTTGTGATGTTTTTTCCTACCCCAGAAACATTGATTTTAAACTTCCATGATATTTTTCATAAGCAAATAAATGTATCTATATACACAAATGGGCTAATTCAGGAGTGATCCTGTCATTCTGGATGTCTTTGAAAACTTCAAAGATGAGTCGGGCGGCTTCAGCTTAGTTTCTTAGTTGCTAGTGGGGTCAGCGCCACAGAAACTATACTGAAGCCACCAAGAGATTCCAGCCACAAAGCTCTGCCTGGACGGGGCTGCAGAGCTCTGCTGTTGTTGCTGTTATGTAACTTGTCTTCCGAGTCTGAAAGAGACTGTTGTCCACACAGCTCTTACTCGATAACAGACTATTAGCTCAGTACGATGTTAGTGAGTTATTGCTGTATAACACATTACCCCAAAACTTAGTGGCTTAAAACAGCGCCTGTTTCTTTTTATTTATCTATTTGTGGCTGGGCTGGGTCTCCGTTCCTGCACACGGGCTTTCTCTAGCTGCAGTGGGCGGGCTTCCCACCTTTGCGGCAGCTTCTCTTGTTGAGGGCTCACGGGCTTCAGCAGTTGCAGCAAGCAGGCACGGTCGGCGAGGCCCCAGGGCTCCGGAGTGTGGATTCCGCAGCGGTGGCCCACAGGCTTACCTGCTCTGCGGCGCGTAGCATCTTCCCCAGCCAGGGACAGAACCCGGTCCCTGCAAAGGCAGGTATCCCACCGCCTGTGCCCAGGGAGGTCCCACACGCGTTCCTTAAGTCACAGTTTGTGTGAGTTGGGGATCCAGGCACAGCTTAGCTACACGCACAGAATCTCTCACAAGGCCGCGTTCAAGACATGAGCTGAGAACTGCAGTCTTATCTCGAGTTTCGACTGGGGAAGGGTCGGCTTCCAAGCTTGCTCATATCGTGAGCCATCTTCCTGGGGGCTGCAGTTCCTTCCTGCCTGTGGCTGGAGGTTCTGACCCTCGAGGGCCTCTCTCACAGGGCACCTTACTTCACCAGAGTTCACAAACAAGGAGGAACAGCGCGCGTCAGCAAGACAGAAGTCACGGGCTCTTGTAGCCTGATCTGGAAAGGGGCGGGCTATCACTTTTGCCAACGTCTCATCCTTAGAAGCAAGTTAACTAAGTACAGTCCACACACTAGGCAAGGGGATGGCACAAGAGCATGAATATTAGAGCAGGAACTAACAAGCTCTCCAAATAAACTAGGAAAAACTGATTGCAAATGATGAAAGAAACCTAAACGCATCTGATTCAGGAAGAGTTACAAAAGCCCCCCCAAAAAAAGGGTAAAGGGAAGCGTCAGAGGCGTCTCAGAGACACGGAGTCCTTGTGAGAAGGAGAATTATAGCGTCAGGTCCCCCGAAAGAAGGACTGAGGTTTCCTTTTCTCTTTTTGGCCACACGGCGTCCTCACGGCTGTGCCCGGCCTTCTCCAGCGGCGGCGCGCGGACTGCGCAGGGCTGTGGCTTCTGTTGCGGGACACAGGCTCCGGGCTTCGGTGCTTGTGGCCCACGGGCTTAGCTCCCCACAGCCTGTGGAATCTTCCCAGACCCGGGATGGAACCCAGATCCCCTGCATGAGCAGGCGGACTCTTAACCGCTGGGCCACCAAGGAAGTCCCAGTTCTTTAAAAATATTTGTTATTTATTTGGCTGTCCTAGGTCTTCGTTGCAACACACAGGATCTTTCATTGTGGCGTGCAAAGAGTTAGCTGCTGCTTGTGGAATCCAACTCCCTGACCAAGGACTGAACCTGGGCCCCCTGCCTTGGGAGCTCAGAGTCTTAGCCACTGGGCCACGGGGGAAGTGCCGGAAGTATTTAGTTCTTGAGAGCAGCGATCAGATCTATTTTAGACGTTTTGAGTTGAAGGTGTGCCCTGTATCCAAGTGAGACAAGCCATGGGTATATGGTGAGAGACAAGGTTTCAAAATGATATTGAAAAGAAGAGGAGGGGGGAAATGGGGTCTCGGGGCTCATAGGGCCTGGAACAAGGGAAAAGTGAAAGTGGAGTCGCTCAGTCTTGTCCAACTCTTTGCGACCCCATGGACTGTAGCCTACCAGGCTCCTCTGTCCGTGGGATTCTCCACGCAAGAATACTGAAGTGGATTGCCATTTCCTTCTCCAGGAACAAGGGAGACACTCAGTAAATACTTAGAGACGAATGGTACCAGCCCATCCTTTGTCTGTTTACGTGCCTTCTTTGTATGAGAAGTTTGGGCGAATACAAGAAAAAATGCCTCTCCGCGGCTCTGTGATGCATCTGATTGTATGTACTATCACGACAACAAGCAAACTACCTGCCTTAAAAAAAGAAAGAAAGAAATGAAATAGGCTGCACACAGTCTCCTGGGAGGTCTGCTCGCTTTCCCTGAGTTCCGTCTCTTAAGGAGACAGAATCCTGTCTGTCCCCGTGAGCCCTTCAGGCAAAGATCCTCGGGTTCCAATCAAAGGATCGAAGAGAAGTCACTCCTCCCCCGCGCCAGGAGAATTTCAAAACCAAGATGTGCGCGTTTGCATACTTTTTCCGGTGCGTGTTCAATTTCTTAATAAGACTCAAGGGAACGGCATCCCGTTAGGAAAAGTCTGGCCACTCAAGTTCAACAATCACATCTGGAAGCACGCCCAGAGCTGAGGGACTGGCACTCGGGGCAGCCGCACCTGGGGCTGGGTGGCAGGACCACGCGGAGGCGATTCTTGGAGCCCGCCCGGTGCCTTCGGCAGCAGGAGAGAAGACACTGTGCGCCGACCCCCAGCTGCACGTCCGCCTTAAAGGGGACTGCTCAGGAGCATCGACGACTCCTAAGGTCAGCGGATGCCACCGGACGGCCAGCACTGCTTCTCAGGTGGGAGTTAGAGGTCAGGAGCTCTCAGCGGCGTTATTTTGGGGCTTTGGGGTGCCGGCCTGTGTGTCTGACTGTAGGTCTGTGCCTGTGTGCCCATGCACTACCAGCTTGGAAAATCTTACTGTGGATTTCAGAAATACATTGAATGGTAATAATGCTCCTGAAAGGTAGAGGATGCTGGACATGAAAGCTCAAAACTTCAGAGACGCGGCGCAATTAGCCCTTCGGTATTCGGCAGGGTCCTCGAGGAGCAGAGAGAGGTCAGCTAGTCAAGTGGGCCCTGGGGGGCACACGCTTGGTGGACAGCTGAGGGGGTGCGGAGTCCCTCAAGCTGGGGGCTCCACGAGGTTCATTAAGCCTGTTTTGGTTGGGGGATGTTGCTGTTTGGTTGCTACTATTGTTTTGCATTTCGTCTGAGCAGTTCAGCTCGCAGGATCTTTAGGTTCCTGACCAGGGTTCCGACCCAGGCCCCAGCAGTGAAAGCAGGGAGTCCTAATCACAGGATGGCCAGGGGATTCCCTAGCCTGTTTTATCAGAATGGGTTTTTCTGGCCCTTTTCTATTATTATTATTCTTTTTAAACTTTATTATTTAGATTAAAATATTCCCTTTAGAAGTTATCATTTTGCTTTCATGAGGGTTTCTTTTGTGAGTAGTACATTTATTTTTTTAATTGAAATATAATTACAATGTTGCGTTAGTTTCCACAGTACAGCAAAGTGAACCAGCCATGCGCATGCACACATCCCCTCCCCAGCCCACGCTGTAGATCCGCACACAGCGCCGAGCTGAGCCCTCGCGCGGCACAGCAGCCCCCACTAGCTGTCTATCTTAAGCATAGTGGCGTGTATGTCAATGCCACCCTCTTGATTGGTCCCTGGACCTACTTCTAAAGAAATTCTTGGGGTCTTGAACTCGTTCTTGCCAAAAGCAAAAAATGAAGCAAACATAAACAATAGTTTTCTGCTTTCTTTTCTTCTCTCCTGTTGCAAACAGACACACATACACAGAGGCTCTCGTCTGTCTTCCCCCTCCCGTGTTTACTCTTAGCTGTGCGAGTATCTGTGGAGGGAGGAGCAGCATTTTCAGCATTTTCAGCATTTTGCAGTTGGATCAGTGGTCACTTTTCCCACTCCCTTCTGCACCGAACGTGCCTTTGGGTTTCAAAGCCCATTCTCCTCACCACTGGGACAAACTGGCCCTGGCACCTCTTGCCACCAATCAGCCATCTGTTAACTTTCAAGACACACTTGAGATTCATAGGTTAACTGAGATTCAAATGCTGGTGAGCAATAGACAGAATACAATCTTAGACTCATCACAAGATAATTGAGGGCAACATTATTTAAAACAATTGAGAATTAAAGCTCCAAAGGTCTAGAGCAAGGGTAGGGGGTGGGAATAAATTGGGATTAACAAATGCACACTGTCATATATTAAAACAGATAAACTTACTATATAGCACAGGAAACTATATTCAATATCTTGTAATAAACTATAATGCTATAATGGAAACAAATATTTTTAAAGAATATAGATATTTACATATACGTATATATAAAACCGAATCACTTTGCTGTACACTTGAAACCAACACAATAAGTCAACTACACTTAAACAAAAAATAATTTAATATATATTTATTTTTTAAAAGTTCCAGAGGACTTACCTGGAAGTCCACTGGTTAAGACTACACTTCCATGCAAGGGGCACAGGCTCGATCCCCGGTCAGGAACTAAGCGCCCACGTGTCACACGGTGCACTCAAAAGTATTTCTAATTTCTCTTAAAAAAGCTGCAAAGGTCTGGAAATCACCTGGATCGATGGATCCATTTAATATTGTGTAATACTGGGCAGACCTTGCCTGCTTACAAAAGGACTTGAGGCAGTGTGTGCTCCCATTTCACTCATGAAAAGACTAAACATGCTGGAGTCTAGATGCCTTTAAAAATTCTACTGTTGCTTCATGAAGTCCTCAGAGTTCAAATCTCCCAAGCTGGTATCTTCTTTCTGAGCCACAATACTTCCTACTGTAGTTTAAAATTTAAAAAAAAAAAAATCCTCTGTGCATTATCTAAAAATCTAAAAAGCTACATATGTTCTGATCACTTTACTTCAAAAATCTTTTAAAATATTTACTCTGGAAAAGAAATAACTGGCCCTTTTAAAAACAGAAAATATTTGAAGGGGATGAAATCTTTGGGGAGTTATTGATGGATTCATAGGTCACTGGGAGTAAGCCAAGAAAATTAGCTTTGTTCGGCTTGGCCTTCAAAGGAAAGAGAATAGGAGGAAAGTTAGCAACGTGAAGTTCTGTTCTGATGAGAAAATGAGACATGTAGTACAGTGGGATCCAAAGATCTGAGTCGTTAACTGAAGCTGAAGCTCCAATACTTTGGCCACCTGATGTGAAGAGCCGACTCACTGTGAAAGCCCCCGACTCTGGGAAAGGTTGAAGGCTGGAGAAGGGGACGACAGAGGATGAGACGGCTGGATGGCATCACCGACTCCACAGACATGAGTTTGAGGAAACTCTGGGAGACAGTGGAGGACAGGGAGGCCTGGCGCGCTGCAGCCCACAGGGTCACAAAGAGTCGGACACGACTGAGCGCCTGAGCAGCAGCAGCAGAACGAAAGGATGGCTTCAAAGTGGGAAGGACACAGAAAGAAGTGAGAGGAAGTGCCAGAGGGGAACACAGCCCGATGTCCGTGAGAACAGCAGGGGAAGGACTGAGCTCGCGCCTGTTTGCCCAGAGTGATCAAAGGAGGCGCGGAGGAGGGGGACAAGCTAGGGCTCGGCAGAGTCACAAAGGCAGAAGTTTGCAGAGCCGCTTGTCTGCCGGCTGGCATTTACGTAAGTCACCCCCTACACAGCCTGGGAGACAGAGGGTCCTTCCTTCATGACGATCACAGTCAAAGAGATGGCTCTTGGTCCTTGAAAGAGACACTTGTAAGTTGCAAGAGATACACATCAGAGTTGCCAGGACTGGTCCGGAAATGCTCTAAGCAAGGGAGATCAGGGGCCACCTCTGATGTTGGCTGGAACAAACAGTAAATTCTCCTGGCAGCTTTGTGCTTTCCCAGGCAGGCATTTCAAATGAGGGCCTGGGGTCATCCTAAGGACACTGTCTTGTGTCTCCAGAGGCCAGGCAGTGGTCTGGTCATCTCTTTTGCAGGTTTGGACAGAGTCCTTAGGTGTCAAAATTCTGCGGTTCTCGGGGGCACAAGCGAGCTTTGGGGTGAGGGAGATGTTCCTCACCCTAACTCGGTGATGGTCTCGTGGGTGTATGTATATGCCAAAGCTCATCAAACCGAACCTTTACCTGTGTGTAGTTCATTGCAAGTAAGTTACACCTCAACAAAGCTGATTTTTAAAAAAAGAAAAAAGGTGCAAAGGATAGTTTTTTTGTTGGTAAAATCACAGTAGACTGATGCCTGTTAACAGCCAAACTAGAATTCATTCTAAATACTCTCTTTAAAACAGGGTTGGAAACAGGAGAGAACATCAACAAATTAGGGTCGGCAAACGAAGCTCGGTGATAAGTGCTTTAAAAACTGTGCTCCTTTGCAAAGTAGGAATGTTCTAAATTGTTTTATCCTTTGGTATATGTGTTGGGGCGGGGAGGGTCAGAGGAATAGATTTTATTTCTTAGAGCAATTTTAAGTTTACAGAAAAATTGGACAAAACGTACACAGAGTTCCCATCGACTACCAGCCCGGCTGCCCCATCACTCCCACTGTCCACGGTGGGCTCCACTGGGTAAAAACTGACAGACCAGAATGGACACATTCTTCTCAGCGGACGTCCATGGTTTACATGGGGGCTCACTCTTTGTTAAGAAAGCTAAAGGAAATTTTAAGTTTCCCTTCCACACCATACTTGATCATTTACTATGGGGAAAAGAAAGTTGGTTGCAATCACAGTTTTCCGTATTCTAGGTGTCTTTACAATACTGATACTTTAGCATTACTTTTAAAAAGGGAGGAAAATAGGCACTTATCACATTCTTATTCTTTCCAATAAAAAACAATAGTTCAAATAGTGCTAACAGCTTAATCATAAAAATAGATTATGGTTTTTATCCATAAAGGATAATGGATATTCACTTTTATCCATTAACTCACTTAGTGCTGAGTATTTCAATTTTCCTGCCAATAATAACAGAATAATAAAAACATATGTCATAAGATGGGTATAGTACTTGCATGATTTTAGTAATGTTTTTTAAAAAGTAGATCTACCCTTCAATGGCCTAGTATTGAAGAACTGCAGTACTTCCTAAAAGCATGATTTAAAGGATTTTTAAGCATTTGCTGAAAATTCTTTTAAGTATCACTAACAATGATAGCATGACAATTAGAGTGTTCTTAAAGCTCTTTAGAATAACAACTTATAATATTTTAAGCTAACCTGAATCATGGGTGCAAATCTGGCTTCAGTGTGGAGTTTCCCCTGGCAGTAACAGATTCAGGTATGTGACCCAGATCCTCCCACGTCCTGGAAAGCAAGAATGTCGTGTGTGCTTGTGCAAGACGAAGGCGTTCCATACACATGGACGGTCCAATCAGGACCCGCTTGAAAGCTTGAGACGCTGACCTTAAATGCCACTCAGTTTTGTACATTCTGTGGGTTTCCATGGTGCTGTGTACCCGCAATCTGAGCGGCATACAGAAGAGCTTCAGTGCCCAAAAAACCCCCCGTGTGTGTCTGTGAGTCGCTCAGTCATGTCCGACTCTTTGCGACCCCATGGACTGTACCCTGCCAGGCTCCTCTGATCATGGAATTCTCCAGGCAAGAATACTGGAATGGGTTGGCATTCCCTTCTCCAGAGGATCTTCCTGACCCAGGGACTGACCCGGGTCTCCTCATTGGCCGCCAGATTCTTTACCCTCTGAGCCACCAGGGATGCCCCCAAAATTCCCTGTGTCTCACCTGTTTATCCCTCCCAGCCTCCACACCCAGCCCCCAGCAGCCATTAATATGTTACTACAAGTTCGTTACAGTCTTTCAATTATGATTTGTTACATTGTCATTGCCAGACTGCCACATCCTGGGATCAGACAGTAAAGACCTTTTCAGATCAGCTTCTTTCATTTAGTATGATGAATAGCATTTCATCCCCATCTTCTGCTGGCTTGGTACCTCATTTCCTATGATCACTGAATAATATCCCATTGTACAGAACATAGCTGCTTTTGAGATGCTAGATAATAGTTGCAATTATTTCAAAGAACCATATTTCATAACAAAAGTACAAAAGTACATTTTTGTCAGCGTTTTTTAAAAAATATATAAAAGACTGAGCCTGCAAAATGGTAAGTGATTATCCATGGGGGAGATGTGTGTCACCTGTGTGTCATCTGTGTCACCTCACGTTGACTGTATTAAGCAAGTCTCCTCCAGGTCCACGGTCCTGTAAAGCAAATACGATGGTACTCAGTTTTCCTGATGATGAACTGAGGCTCAGAGTTACCTGCCAATTAAGTGGCAGCATCTACATTCAAATTCAGGTCTGCTGCACAGAGAACAGACTTGTGCTTGCCAAGGATGAGGGTTGGGGAGGGCTGAATCAGGAGTTTGGGACTAGCGGATGCAAACCTATTATATGCAGAATGGATAAGCAACCAGGTCCTACTGTATAGCACACGGAACTATATTCAGTAGCCTGTGATGCACAAATGACTAAGTGCGTGTGTCGCTGAGTCACTTTGCTGCGCAGCAGGACTGTACGTGCACTGTAGACCAGCTGCACTTCCACAGAGTAGATCTGAGCACACACACACACGCAGGGCTGCTGGTACCAACATCTTTTCTTTTCTTCTGAACTTTTATTTTGTACTGGGGTATAGCTAGTTAAGAATGTTGTGATAGTTTCAGGTGAACAGCAAAGGGACTCATACATACACCCATATCAAAATCCATTCTCCCCCGAAGCCCCTCCCATCCAAGCTGCCACAGAACATTGAGCAGAGTTCCCTGCCCTGTGCAGGAGGTCCTTGTCGGTTACCCATTTTAAATACAGCAGTGTGTGATACCAACATCTTTGCTCTTTGTGCAAAACTAAAGGCCTCTACAAATACCAAAGTGACGCACAAATGTAGGTGACAAAAGGGAGGGGGACTGAGGAAGGAAGAGCATTGGTCCAGTGGCCAGGACGGTGACGTCTTTAGCAACAGCATTATGAAAAGCAGAGACTGTAGTTGCCAAGTCCTAATCTTGAGCCACAGAAATCAGAGGAAAGCAAGACACCACAGAGAAGGGAGACTGAACAGGAAAAGAAGAGGGAAGAGGAGAAGGAAGGAAGGAAAGAAGAAAAAAAGAAAGAGAGATGCCCTCAGTTCCACTGTGTTAGCTGCTGCAAAGCTGCTTGTCCTGAGGGGAAGGTAAGACGGAAACTGTCTTTCTGGCCTTGATTTAGTGCTGGCCACTGGTATCATGGAGATCCAGCAAGACTGTGCCAAGTAGATCGTCTCCGGTGGAAGAAAATGAAGGAGAAGCTACGTGCTTCTGTTAGAGCCACAGATGGTGTATAATACTTACTGTTCCCCTACGCGTGTTTCCCGCTTCCTAACAACTGGATGCGTGAGCGTTCATTGAAAGCAAAAACAAAGCTGTCTCTTCACTTCTCAGAGCATTCAGTGGTTTTTCAAGAATAAAATGATGAGACTTAAAATTTTTAATAACATACTAATTAAGGTGTTTTAATTAATTTAGTGGTGTTCACTCATTAAGTCATGCCCTACTCTTCAGAACCCCACGGACTGCAGCACGCCAGGCTCCCCTGTCCTTCACTGTCTCCTGGAGTTTGCTCAGATTCATGTCCATTGAGTCAGTGATGCTAACAAACTATTTCTTCCTCTGATGCCCTCTTCTCCTCCCGCCTTCAATCTTTCATCAGGGTCTTTTCCAGTGAGTTGGCTCTTCGAATCAGGTGGCCAAACTATTGGAGTTTCAGCTTCAGCATCAGTCCGTCCAATGACTATTCACTGTTGATTTCCTTTGGTTTGATTGCCTTGCAGTTCAAGCAACTCTCAAGAGTCCTCTCCAACACCACAGTTTGAAAGCATCTGTTCCTCCTGCTCAGCCTTCTTAACGGTCCAACTCTCACATCTGCATATGACTATTGGAAAAACCATAGCTTTGACTACACAGACCTTTGCCAGCAAAGTGATGTATCTGCTTTTTAATATGCTGTCTAGGTTGGTCATAGCTCTCCTTCCAAGGAGCAACCGTCTTCTATTTCATGTCCTCATGGCCGCAGTCCCTGTCTGCAGTGATTCTGGAGCCAAGAAAATAAAACCTGTCACTGCTTCCACTTTCCCCCTTCTATGTGCCATGACTGGAAGACCCCTGGAATGGCAAGCCACTCCAGGATTTTTGCCTCAAGAACCCCATGAATGGTATGAAAAGATTTTAATTAAATACTCCTTTGAAAACCCACTTTGTTTTGCTCTGAGATAACTCAAAAAACACCATCTACAGGAGTTGGCATCTTTCCCCAAAAGGAAAATGACATCCGAGGCAGCCCAGTCATGCGATCCACACTCCTTCGGTTTTTAATGGTGTCTTTTCTATATTCTCTTTTCTGTCTTCTCCTCAGGAGGTTGAGAAAGAAGAAAAAACATGACCCAATGGAGCAGGGAAATCATACCAGGGTGAAAGAATTTATTTTTCAAGGACTGACCCAGTCCCGAGAACTGAGCGTGGTCTTATTTCTTTTGTTATCATTGGTGTACACAGCCACCGTGCTGGGCAACCTCCTCATCGTGGTCACTGTGAGCTGCGAGCCTCGCCTCCAGACCCCCATGTACTTCCTGCTCCGCAACCTCTCCGGCCTGGACATCTGCTTCTCCTCCATCACCGCCCCCAAGGTCCTGGCGGACCTGCTTGCGGAGAGAAAGACCATCTCCTCCCGCGGCTGCCTCACGCAGATGTTCTTCTTCCACCTCCTCGGGGGCGCAGACATCTTCTCTCTCTCCGTCATGGCCTTCGACCGCTACGTGGCCATCTCCAAGCCCCTGCACTACGCGACCGTCATGAGTCGGGGGCGGTGCACCGCCCTCGTCGTGGCCTCCTGGGCGGGGGGCTTCGTCCACTCCGTCGTGCAGATCTCCCTGCTGCTCCCCCTCCCCTTCTGCGGCCCCAACGTCCTGGACGGTTTCTACTGCGACGTCCCCCAGGTCCTCACACTCGCCTGCACGGACACTGCTGCCCTTGAGCTCCTGATGATTTCCAGCAACGGCTTGATCTCTACCCTGTGGTTCGTCTTCCTGCTTGTGTCCTACACAGTCATCCTGAGGATGCTGAGGTCCCACTCGGGGGAGGGCAGGGGGAAAGCCATCCCCACCTGCACCGCCCACGTCGCGGTGGTCACCCTGCACTTCGTGCCCTGCGTCTACGTCTACGCCCGGCCCTTCTCCGCCCTCCCCATGGACAGAGCCGTCTCCGTCACCTTCACTGTCATCTCCCCTCTGCTGAACCCCCTGATCTACACCCTGAGGAACCAGGAGATGAAGGCAGCCATGCGGAGACTGAGGGGGAGACTTGGACCTTCTGAAAAGGAATAGATACCATGCAGTCTAAAATGGAAGAGTTAGAACTGAAGAGTATTTTCTCACACACAGTAGAAGACCCTTATCAGTAGACCATCATGAGGCCAGATGAGGCCATCTTTACTCTATGGCAGAATCTTCTAATGAAGATGGTCTGAAATAATTGTTTCAGTAAGGATTTCTCATGGCGAGATTGTCTGCAACTTAAGTCTCAGATCCGAAAGCCATTAGCTCATGATGTTGTTCAGTGGCTGAGTTGTGTCCAACGCTTTGTGACCCCATGGGCCACAGCACACCGGGCTCCCCTGTGCTTCGCTGTCTCCCAGTGTTCACTCAAATTCATGTCCATTGAGTCAGTGATGTTATCAGACCATCTCATCCTCTGTCACCCCCTTCTCCTCCCACCTTCAATCTTTCCCAGCATCAGGGTCTTTTCCAATGAGTCGGCTCTTCACATCAGGTGGCCAAAGTATTGGAGCTTCAGTTTCAGCATCAGTCTTTCCAATGAATATTCAGGGTTGATTTCCTTTAGGATTGACTGATTGGATCTCCTTGCTGTCCAAGGGACCCTCAAGAGTCTTCTCCAACACCACAGTTCAAAAGCATCAATTCTTTGGTGCTCAGCCTTCATTATAGTCCAACTCTCACATCCTTACATGCTACTGGGAAAACCATAGCTTTGACCATATGGACCTTTGTCAGCAAAGCGATATCTCTGCTTTTTAATATGCTGTTTAGGTTTGTCATAGCTTTCTTTCCAAGAAGCAAGCATTTTTTAATATCACGGCTGCAGTCACTGTCTGCAGTGATTTTGGAGCCCAAATAAATAACAGCTGTCACTACTTCCACTTTTTCCCCTTCTATTTGCCATGAAGCGATGGGACTTGATGCTGTAATCTTAAAGGAACTCCAAAGTTTCTATCACTCAAACACCTCATTTTACAGGTGAGGAAATGAAATCTGAAAGAAAATTACCTCCCGGTTCTTGAGTTGTGGCTGGACCTTCTGCAGCCCAAGCAACAATTAGTAAAATGATCTTCAGGGACCAGAGTCCATCCTATAAAATCCAGACACTCCTCCCTTTGTGGAAAGTTTCCATTGCCCATTTTGAGGATATCAGTTCTGTTTTTCTAAGGAAAGCTCTGGGTCTCCCTTACAGAAGCTGAGATGGTTCACATTTTATCAAAGTTTTTGTCCTTGATAAATAGCTGGGACAAGGCTAGCTCTGAGCTATCTGACCTCAGCTAAATGCACGTCTGACTGCTCCTGTTGCCTCGGGCAGATCTGATGGCTCTGAAACAAGCGCATTTATCCGTCCTCTGTTGCAATGCTGAGCTTCCCAGGTGGCACAATGGTAAGGGATCTGCCTGCCAAGGCAGGAGCTGCAGGAGGTGCAGGCTCAGCCCCCGGGCCAGGAAGATCCCCTGGAGGAGGGGAGCGGGCAGGCCACAGCCTTAAACGAACGGCAAGGCCTTGAGGGTATGACAAACTGGCTAGAACCAACTAGGCCCAAGTTGGCGGAAGAGCTGACTTCCAGTGGACCTTGAGCCTCGTTATACACTCACTGTAACACTCTGGCATCTAAACGACATTCCCAGGGTCACCATGACAACTCCGAGGCCAACCATCCGAGGCCTCCAGAGATGCTGATCCATGGAGCTCAGTTGTGTCTGACTGTTTGCAACCAGTCAGACTGTAGCCCGCCAGGCTCCCCTGTCCTTGGGATTATCCCAGCAAGAATACCGGAGTGGGCTGCCATTTCCTCCTCGAGAATTGTCATGGTGCCTGTGGGTATGTCATTTAGACGCTAGTGTATTACAATCCATACATGACTACAGGAAAAACCATAGCTTTGACTAGATGGTGGAGAAGGAAACGGCAACCCACTCCAGTATTCTTGCCTGGAGAATCCCAGGGACAGAGGAGCCTGGTGGGCTGCTGTCTATGGGGTCACACAGAGTTGGACACGACTGAAGCGAATTAGCATGCATGCATTGACTAGATGGACCTTTGTCCACAAAGTAATGTCTATACTTTCTAATATGCTGTCGAGGTTGGTCATAGTTTTTCATCCAAGGAGCAAGTGTCTTGTAATTTCATGGCTGCAGTCACAATCTCCAATGATTTTGGAGCCCCCCAAAATAAAGTCTGACACTGTTTCCACTGTTTCCCCATCTATTTGCCATGAAATGATGGGACCGGATGCCATGATCTAGTTTTCTGACTGTTGAGTGTTAAGCCAAACTTTTCACTCTCCTCTTTCACTTTCATCAAGAGGCCCTTTAGTTCTTCTTTGCTTTCTGCCATATGGGTGGTGTCATCTGCATATCTGAGGTTATTGCTGTTTCTCCTGGCAATCTTGATTCCAGCTTGTGCTTCATCCAGCCCAGCATTTTGCATGATGTACTCTGCATACAAGTCAAATAAGCAGGGAGACAATATACAGCCTTGACGTATTCCTTTCCCGATTTGGAACAAGTTCCCTCCTGTTTCACCATCACCACAAAAGTTAGATACATTTCTGGAAGGCCATGGCCATCTTCTGCTGGTTACGGTGAAGAAAGGGCATCTGCAAGCCCATTCTCAGTAGTGTCTCACTAGTGATTAATTTCAGGTGGTCTACAAGCCCAATCAATGGCCCCAGGTGTCATCTCACAGTGGAAGAGAGACAGGACAGGACAGGACAGCTGCAATGGTTGCCCATGAGGGAGATAAGTCCAAGCCCAGGTGTCAGAGGTAACCTGAGACCCAGGTACAGACAAGTGAAATACTTCAGCCAGGTGCTGGGGCAGCACAAGACAGAAGCTATCGACAAAATGCACATACACTCACGTCTGATCCTGGACTTTTAAAGCTCTGCAGTAAAAAAAAAAACTACATTTGCTTCCTTGGGGTGACTGTTACTTCCTGACTATAATTAAAATCATTCACCAGATTTCTGACTAGAGTTTTGAATTTTGTACCTAGCTACCCACGTGAAAAAACATCAAGAATAACAGAAAGTCAAGAACAATTCAAACTTCCTCTTGAACCAAAGAATACAGAATCATAGTCTTCCATAATCAGTATGTTCCTTTACAACCAATAGCTATTTGGTTCCTTGTAAATCAATTTTTATACAAAAAAAAAAAAAAAAATCCCTTCCTCATGCCTTTTCTCAGCATTTAATCTTTACTTTCTAGAGGCAAACAGTGAATTGAGGATTCCAAATACACACACATACACACAAATTCATACACACACAAACACCCACACATTTACTTTTAAGAAACAGCTGGTTTTAAAGAAAGTGAGAGCATTAGCCTCACAGTCGCTTCCAGCTCTTTGCGATCCCATGGGCTGTAGCCCGCCAGGTTCCTGTCCATGGAATTCTCCAGGCAAGAACACTGGGGTGGACAGCCATTCCCTTCTCCTAGGGGACCTTCCCTACCCAGGGATTGAGCCCAGGTCTCCTGCATTGCAAGCATATTCTTCACCATCTGAGCCACCAGAGAAGCCCAATTAATCAATTACTGGGTTCCTAAAAGACTATCGTGCTTTGGAGACATAGTACACATTAAAATCTATTTTCCCAAAGGAATTCCTTGGCAGTTCAGTGGTTAAGATTCTGTGCTTTCCACTGTCAGGGGTGCAGGTTCAGTTCCTGGCTGGGGAACTAAGATTCCCCAGCTTTCTGTGTAGCCAAGTTCTTTTAAATAATTAAAAACGTTTGTGCTTTAAAAAAAAAATACTTTTCATGAAAATGTGTTTCTCCTTCAGTGTGATAAGAACACGTTGCTTGACAACAATCTTAACATATGAGTTCTAACACAGGGTATTTGTATTTTGACTACACTGTTCAACATCTCCCACCCTGGAAAGCTGTATTTTTTTCTTTTTTCTGAAGCGGGGGAGGGGGGAGGCCCGCTGGGGGGT
>SJYQ01008432.1:205519-216645 GCA_006410935.1 Redunca redunca
CGCGGGGCGGGCGCGCGCGGGGCGGGCGCGCGCGGGGCGGGCGCGCGCGGGGCGGGCCCGTGGCTCTGGCCGCCGCAGGCAGGTCTCTGCAGTGACGCGGGAGGGGCGCCTTTCCGTAGAGGCCCGCCCCACGCGCGACCCCGCGTCCCTGCGCGCACGCGCTGCTCGGCGCCGCAGGGCCCTTCGTGCCCTCTGGTCCTCTGGCCCCGTCCCGCCGCGCCCTGGACGTGACCGCCCGCGCCCCGGGCCTCGGTGCTCCCTCCGCTGCGCTGCGGGTCCGCTATAGAGCCGGGAGCAGACCATTTATTCAGTCCAATTCACTCGCTCAGTCGCATCCGACTCTGCGACCCCATGGACTGCAGCACGCCGGGCCTCCCTGTCCATCACCAGCTCCCGGAGTCCACCCAAGCTCATGTCCATCGAGTGGGTGATGCCATCCAACCGTCTCATCCTCTGTCGTCCCCTTCTCCTCCCGCCTTCAGTCTTTCCCAGCATCAGGGTCTTTTCCAATGAGTCAGTTCTTCCCATCAGGTGGGCAAAGGATTGGAGTTTCAGCTTCACCATCAGTCCTTCCAATAAATATTCAGGACTGATTTCCTTTAGGATGGACTGGTTGGATCCCCTTGCGGTCCAAGGGACTCTCAAGAGTCTTCTCCAACACCACAGTTCAAAAGCATCAATTCTTCAGTGCTCAGCTTTCCTTATCGTCCAACTCTCACATCCATACATGACCACTGGAAAAACCATAGCTTTGATTGGAGGGACCTTTGTTGGCAAATTAACGTCTCTGCTTTCTAATATGCTGTCTAGGGACCTTTCAGTTCAGTTCAGTTCAGTCGCTTAGTCGTGTCCGACTCTGCAACCCCATGAATCGCAGCACGCCAGGCCTCCCTGCTTTGGGGCTGTGTAATTAATTCTTTAATACAGGAAGATGGAAGTGCTCAGATAACAGAAGAATGCATAGAAGGCAAGGAGAGAAGGAACTGAAAGCGGGGCTGCGGGGAGATTTAGAACTGTGTCTTGAAAGGCGAATAGGAGTGTGCCAGGCTTTCAAGCTTGGTGATGCAGGCAACACCTGTCTTCCCCAGGCCTCTTGTTTCTATCTAAATACCTCTGGAAGAGTTTCTTCAGGCTAGGAACAGGGAAGAGTTTGCCTTTTTAAGGCAAAGGCCCAACATTTCCTAGGAATATAATACCCACCCTCATGGTCCCGAGGTGGTTGACATTGTTCAGAGCACTTTTTCCTCAGGAGCAATAATAATTATCTCATCCTTCCATCTCACCTGTGTGTAACACTTTAAAGCATGCCATCCTGGTGAATCCGGAGAAGGCAATGGCAACCCACTCCAGTACTCTTGCCTGGAAAATCCCGTAGACGGAGGAGCTTGGTAGGCTGCAGTCCATGGGGTTGCTGAGAGTCCAAATGACTGAGTGACTTCACTTTCACTTTCACTTTCATGCATTGGAGAAGGAAATGGCAGCCCACTCCAGTGTTCTTGCCTGGAGAATCCCAGGGACAGAGGCGCCTAGTGGGCTGCCGTCTATGGGGTCGCACAGAGTCAGACACGACTGGAGGGACTTGGCAGCAGCAGCATCCTGGTGGATAGATCGAGACTTATTATTTTATCGGGGCTTCCCCGGTGGCTCAGACGGTAAAGAATCTGCCTGCAATGCAGGAGACCCAGATTCGATCCCGGGGTTGAGAATTTCCCCCGGAGAAAGGAATGACAACCCACTCCAGTGTTCTTGCTTGGAAAATCCATGAATAGAGGAGCCTGGCAGGTTACAGTCCATGGGGTCACAATGAGTCACACAGAACTAAGAGACCATTATTTCATTGGCTCAGGGGATTGTGGGGGCTGGTGAGTTTAGAATCTGCTGGGCTGGCCAACAAGCTGGAAACTCGGGTAAGAGCTGATTTCACAGTGTCTAGGTCAACTTCAGCAGGGCAGCCGTTTATAGGCTCAGGCAGATTTCGGTGTTCGTCTCGAGGAGAGTTCCTTCTCCATTAGAAAGCCCCAATCTCTGCTCTTAAACCTTCAGATAATTGGGTGAGGCACACCCACGTTATGGAGGGTAATCCACTGCTTTATTCAGAGTCTACTGATTAAATGTTACTTACATCTAAAGAACACCTTCACAGCACCATCCTACCCGGCATGTATGTACTGACACATCAAATCCACTGTTACACACGCTGACGTAACTCATGCGAAGGTTGTTCTACCTGACATTAATCCACTGCTTTTTTCCTTTCTTTTGATCATCATTGACTTTTTCAGAGTCCCTTATCAAAATGCATCCTTCCACCCCAAAGCACAGAGATTTAGGGGATGAAGCTCCTCCTCAGCAGCTCTCTGGGCACAGGTTAACAGAAAGGGGAGAGCAAATCAGAGGTCCTCCATGCTGACTTTCATCACATCTTGAGTTTTTAGAATGTGAGGTGTGGGCCTCCTGCCTCTCTCCCTGTGTCCCAGCCTGGGAGCTGGCAAAAAATGGAGCCTTGCCTGAGAGTGGGTGGTCCATGGGGCTTCCCAGGTGCCCTGTGGCAGAGAACCTCCAGCCAGTGCCGGGGAAGTAAGAGACCCCTGATGGGTCCCTGGGTCAGGAAGATCTGCTGGAGGAGGGCATGGCAACACACTGCTCTTGCCTGAAGAATCCCGTGAACAGAGGAGCCTGGTGGGCTGCAGTCCGTAGGGTTGCAGAGCCGCGCGTGGCTGCGGCGACTCCACTTGTAACTGCGTGTGCCGCTGCCCTGCCTTGGATGGAGTGGCTCATCATCTCGACACATTTTTCGATGTTTTCTGTTTGTTTTCAAGATTCAGTCCAGAGCTTTCAAATCTCCCTTTCCTTGGCACCCCCATCCCAGACCAATGTGGGCAGCCCTGGAAACCTGGAACCAGGTAAGATGGCTGCTTCCTGGGGTGTTCCCTGGTGGTCCCCACCAGAGTTCTTGTCTGGTGGTGATGAGAACAAATCAACTGATGCCTTTTGAAACCTGCCAGTTGTTAAGAACAAGAAACTACCAATCTCTTCTGAAACCCAGTTCCTCCTGATGAGAGTGTGAGTGTCTTTGCCGATGCGTTCGGGATGGGGGTGGGGAGGGTGGGAGGCCGCAGCCAGTGGGATGCACAACAGCGGTTTGCGAGCAAACAAAATTCCAGTTAAATGTGAATTTCAGACAAATAACGAGGATGCAGTCATTATGTCCCATGCATTCTCTGGGACATGCTTATACTAAAAATAGTCATTGTTTCTCTGAAATTTAAATTCAACTGGGCGCCCTGTATTTGATTTGGTAACCCTAGTGCAGACATAAAACAGAGAGGAATTCCAACCCCTCACCCCACTTCACCCGGCCACCGCCACCATCACCAAAAGCTGTCCTTGTGTCTTCAAGCCAAGCTGCAGTTGAGGATCTTTGGCAGAAAGAGGGCACAGGCTGTGGCCACCCCCAGGGCAGCCCCCACCCTGCACGTGGTGGCCCCCGACGCGCAGGGAAGATTGGAACTCCCGCAGCTCATGGAGCATGGTCTGAACCAGGAAGGCAGGATAAGCTAGAAAGGGAATAAAGTGGAAGAGCCTGGCACTTATTATACAGAGTGAAGTAGGTCAGGAAGAGAAAAAACAAGTGTATGTTAAGGCGTGTGTGTGGACTCTACAAAGATGGTACTGAAGAACCTGTTTGCAGGGCAGCCGTGGAGACGCAGACAGAGGGAACAGGCCGGGGAGGAGAAGGAGGGACGAGTCCAAGAGTAACGCTGAAAAATACACACTATCACCTGTGAAACAGATGGCCGCTGGGAACTGGACGGCCGAGGCAGGGAGCTCGAAGCCGCGCTGTGACGCCTGGCGGGGTGGGGGGAACAGGGCGGGGGTGAGAGGGGTTCACGAGGGAAGAGCATGTCTGCCTACGGCTGACTGCAGAAAGGAACACACTACTGTAACGCAATTATCCTCTAACTAAAAATAAATTTAGAGAAAAAATAAGGGCCCGTAGTGCATGCGGAGAGCGGGTTCCTCACAGATTTAAGGGCAAAGAAAGGGACATGGACTTGATATTGACCAAGGGCAACCGAGGCCCCTCGCCGAAGCGGGGGACAAGGGTGCAAACAGCAGAGGGCCCGTGGGCGACGACGCCTAAAACCACTGCCAAAACGCGGGATCGAACCAGGGACCTTCAGATCTTCAGTCTAACGCTCTCCCAACGGAGATATTTCGGCCACTTCTGAAAAGCACCCTCTTCGAATCTGTAATTAAATATCTGCTCCATTGTAGCAAACGAAAGATTTGGATATACCTTTAGCAGGAGGTAGGCAAGGCCTCTATTTCTAAGCTAAAAGTAATAATTTTACTTTTCTCTTTTTCTAACTACCTTGCTATTTGTTTTTCTCATGTAAAAATAAATCATGGACTTTTTTCATGTTAGCTGTGTAGACCTATTTCATTCTTTTTAATGCTTACACTGTATTGGTTGTGTGGCTATAACACAATACACTTAATCAAATTACTAATGATGGACATCCTTGTTTTTCCCTCAGTTTTCATTATTAAAAACAAGACTGTAATGACTATCCTTTTGTATCTGTTTTTCTTGTTGAGAAGGCAGATTTCACGAAGCCAAAAGATATGAACATTTGGAATTTTTCAGATATTGTCAAAAAAGTGGTCTCAAGACATGTATGGAAGAGAACAGATAGGAAGGCCATTTGTAAAGATTTCCGATGTAAAATTTCAATTTTACCTCCCGAAGAAGTATTGTACAGAAGGTCATGGTTCCGTTCGGTTCAGTCGCTCAGTCGTGTCCGACTCTTCGCGATCCCATGAATCGCAGCACGCCAGGCCTCCCTGTCCATCACCAACTCCCGGAGTTCACTCAAACTCTCGTCCATCGAGTCGGTGATACCATCCAGCCGTCTCATCCTCAGTCGTCCCCTTCTCCTCCTCCCCTCAATCCCTCTTAGCATCAGGGTATTTTCCAATGAGTCAACTCTTTGCATGAAGTGGCCAAAGTACTGGAGTTTCAGCTTCAGCATCAGTTCCTGCAATGAACACCCAGGGCTGATCTCCTTCAGAATGGACTGGTTGGATCTCCTTGCAGTCCAAGGGACTCTCAAGAGTCTTCTCCAACACCACAGTTCAAAAGCATCAATTCTTCGGTGCTCAGCTTTCTTCACAGTCCAACTCTCACATCCATACATGACCACTGGAAAAACCATGACTAGACGGACCTTTGCTGGCAAAGTCATGTCTCTACTTTTTAATATCATGGTATCTGTATGTTAAAAGCATTGATTTGCTAAATCTAAATATTTAAAGTGTACCTCAATTTTGTTGAGGCTGTATATTGTCACCCTGCTTATTTAAACTTGTATGAACAGTACATCGTGTGAAATGAGGGGCTGGGTGAATCACAAGCTGAAATCAAGACTGCCAGGAGAAATAACCACCTCAGATATACAGATGATTCCACCTTTATGGCAGAAAATGAAGAGGAACTAAAGAGCCTCTTGCTGAGAGTGAAAAAGCTGGCTTAAAACACAGTCTTCAAAAAACTAAGATCATGGCATCTGGTCCCATCACTTCACGGCAAATAAATGGGGTAAAAGTGAAAACAGTGACAGACTTTATTTTCTTGGCTCCAAAAATCACTGCAGATGGTGATTCCAGCCATGAAATTAGAAGTTGCTTGCTCCTTGGAAGAAAAGTTATGACAAACCTAGACAGAATACTAAAAAGCAGAGACATCACTCCGCCGACAAAGGTCCTTATAGTCAAACTGTGGTTTTTCCAGTGGTCATGTATGGATATGAGAGTTGGACCATAGAGAGAGCTGAGCACCAAACAATCGATGCTTTCTAGTTATGGTGCTGGAGAAGACTCTCGAGAGTTTGTTGGACTCCTAGGAGATCAAATCAGTCTATCTTAAAGGAAATCAACCCTGAATTTTCACTGGAAGGACTGATGCTAAAGCTGAAACTCCAATACTTTGGCCACTTGATGCAGAGAGCCAACTGTTTGGGAAAGACCCTGATGCTTGGAAAGGTTGAGGGCAGGACAAGGGGATGCAGAGGATGCGATGGTTAGATAACATCGGTGACTCAATGGACACGAGTTTGAGCAAACTCCTGGGAGACAGTGATGGACAGGGAGGCCCAGTGTGCTGCAGTCCATCGGGTCGGAAAGAGTCAGACGTGACTTAGTAACTGAACAACAAAACCTCAATTTCTGTAATCTCATCTTGGCATTTAAAAATTTTGAAACATAAAGACATCGTCAAAAAGTGGAATTGACTCAGACCTCTCTCAAACTCTGAGAAGCAATCTGTAGTTTAATAATATCCCCTAATATGCTGATTTATCCCACCTTCTCCCATTTCATAATTTTTGACCCTTTGCATTCATATATTTTATATATATATATAATTGCACCAGCCCAAGCTCTAACTGAGCAAGAATCTCTGCAGATGGGGCTCAAAATTATATATTTTTGTAACTTCCAGGTGATTTCAACGTGCAGCCTCTCAGCATCTCATTCCTCAGTTTTCACAAAAATGTAGCCATTACATCTGGTCCGATGGCTTTAATTTTTATTGGGATATAGTTGATTTACAATGCTGTGTTCTCTTCCGGTGTACAGCACAGTGAATCTGGGCCCATGTTTTAAATTGCTTCCTTAAGCTCTCCACAGGCTCCTCCCACTCAGAATGCCCAAAGTGAACCCGTCTTTCCCTCTAGACTTGTTTCGCTTGCTGCCACCTTCCATCCAAGTTTCCAGAGCCAGAAAAACACAGATTCCTTCCTCCTTCCCTCTGCTCCCCACCAGCAGTCATGCTCAAGTGCCGCTCACTCCTGTTCGGTGTTACTAGAATCCCTGCCCCTCTCATTCTCACACTTTCTCCGGCCTCTTAACTGATTGAGTGCCTATCACTCATTTCCACACTGGGACTCAGGACCCTGCTTACAGATCTCTCTCTGGCTCCCTCACTGAAAACAAAGACTAAGACATCCTTGAACACTAGAGTCTATAAAGACTTCCGTGACTTGGGATTCACCTCTCTCCATCACCGAATCGGTGTCCTCTCCTTGACCCTAAACTCCAGCCATTCATGTAGCCGTCCAGACTCGGGATGCTTTCCTTGATTTTGGTCCCGAATTTTTGGTCCATGCAGCATTTTATACTTTACTCTTCTTCTAACCTGCAACTCTCAACTCAGAGACATTCTCCTAGCTGTGGAAGGCTTCCGTGAACGTCTTTATCCCCCCTTCCCTACTCCCTGTCGGCGTGTTGCCTCTCTACAGTGCCATTTATCAACCTAGATTGCAATTGTCCATTTATGTGAGCTCGTTGTCCCTACTGCATACTGTGTAGCAAGCTGGTGGTCAGTGTTTAATGAGTGAATGAAGACACACTTAGCCGCATCTATCTCAGGGCCAGCTGGTTTTTTGCTGTGTGTTGGTCACTCAGTTGTGCCCGACTCTTTGCGACCCATGGACTGTAGCCTGCCAGCTTCCTCTGTCCATGGAATTTTCCAGGCACAAATGCTGGAGTAGGTTGCCATTCCCTTCTGCAGGGGACTTCCCGACCCAAGGATTAAACCTGTGTCTTCTGCATTGCAGGCAGATTCTGTACTGTCTGAGCCAACAGGGAAGCCCAAACATCTGGTTCTTTACTAATGTCTAAAATCACCTGATCAAACTCAGGTGTGACTTCCACAAGGCTATTTATAGAAGAATCTGAGGTCTCTAGTTTTCACCTTTAAGGAAACTGCATCTGATCAGCTTGCTAGCCTCCCCTGGGGAATCCAGGTGACCCCAAGAGGAGCGCTTCACCTGAAAAGACAGTAGGGAGGACACCCTGAGGAGGACGCAACCACCATCCGCTTTATGAGCTTTGGAATGGAAAACCGTGGACGGCTTCGGGAATGCTTCCCACAGGGCAGGGCACATTACTGGGCAAAAGCTTTGTAAACCTTTAGAAGCAATCTCTTAAGTTTTTATAACAATGTTAAGAGCTTCACAAGATATATACCTTATAATTAATACATTCTAGTGATTTTTCTACACTTCCTTTTAGGACTATGAGTTAACTTTCATTTGTCTTGCTGAAAATAGAGCGGATCCTTGAAATGTAGAGGTTTAACGTTTTTGTGGGACTTCAGCGGTCCCTGTGGAGAAGGAAATGGCAGCCCACTCCAGTATGCTTGCCTGGGATAATCCCATGGTCAGAGGAGTCCGTGGGGTCACAAAGAGTTGGACAGGACTGAGTGACTGGGCAGAGTTCCCTGACGGATGCAATAATGTGTCATTTTGCTGAGTCATACATAACTGAATCACTAGGTAGGCTCCAGGGATCTCTGTCCCAGCCCATCATGTCACGGCAGCCCCTTGAAGGACTGAAGGAAGGACGTTGAAAGGATGGAGCTAGACAGCCTCACACTGAGTGAAGAAAGAAAAGGAGAAATATCATATGACATCCCTTACACGTGGACTCTAAAAAGAAAGGATACAAATGAACTTACAAAGCAGAGACTCACAGACTTAGAAAATGAACTTTTGTGTGGGGAGCAGGGCAGGGAGGGCCAGTTAGGGAGTTTGGGATGGACGTGCACACACTGCTGTGTTTTATGTAAAATGGATAACCAACAGGACCTATTGTACAGCACATGGAACTCTGTTGAATGTTATGTGGCAGCCTGGACGGGAGGGGATTTGATGCGGCAGAATGGGTACCTGTATATGCATGGCTTGAGTCCCTCCGCTCTTCACCTGAAACTATCACCACATTGTTCACCAGCTTTACCCCAACACAAAATAATAAGTTAAAAAAAAAGGAGGATGTTGAAATGTTTTGGGTACATTCGAGTGTCCCTATTGGAGGAAACTACACACCACCTGCTATTCAAGATTTCAGGAAGCAGCTCTCACAAATGTCAGGGGTCTACTACCATGCTGTAGCTGCCAGAGGAAACCACTGCTGATATTTCACACCAGCCCAGAGTGGGAATCGGGCAAATGACTTGTACCAGATCAGTGGCCTTCCCAAGAACCAGGCTCAAAAAACTTAACCCTGACAATGCAACTGATTTTGTGGGCGAGAGAGCCTTGAGAAGCGAAGGCGTCAGGACGAACTCCGAGAATGCTCCTCCTTCAGGCAGGACTCCTCCCACGGAGTCACCCACATTAGAAGCTTCTGGAGAGAGAGGTACCCGCTTCTGCACGATGTACAGCCCAGGAGGAGGCGACTCAGCTGCCCGCCGCCTCCCAGCCCAGGGTCTCACAGAACCCAAGGGTGCAGAGGTCGCAAACTCCAGGGTTAAACAAACCCGGCTGGGAATCCCAGTGGCTGACTGGCCAATCGACCACGTGACCCTGAGTGAGTTGGTTCATGTTCTGGGCGTCTTTCTTTACATTCAGCGTGACAGCCATCGTGAACGTTAAGTGGAGGTCAGGCGGCACTGAGCGCTCGTCTCAGGACCGTGGACACAGAAACAGGATCAGAGGGCAGCGGCCGCTCCCCCAGGCCAGGAATCCGCGTTGCCCTCCTCCAGGGTCTCCAAGCCCCTTCCACCGCTTTGCCCACCTGCTCCCCTCTTTGAACTTTGCAGAGAAAAACTAAAAACTAGCATTTTCAGTGTCCTTACGTCTTTCCAAGGTCTTCCAATCACCTCTCAGTTGCTTATGCTTCAAAACACAGAATTTGAACCCCTGTGTGGATCAGCTAAGACCCTGAAAATTTATACGGGCGGGTGAAATTAAATCCAAACATCTGGAAGCCCATGCCCAGTTTTTTCCCACCGTTTCCCATGAAGATCAAGGTCACTGACTCCCAGAAAACAAATCCCCGTGGGGCCAGTTCATCTCTTCCCGCCTCCTACTCAGAAGTGAATCAGACAAACAATCTGACTTTTTAAAAATTATTTAATTTAGTAGTTTCCTTGGGAAAAAAACAATAAGGCAAAAAAAAACTGAAAATATATATAGTTTTGTTTTGCTTCCGTGTGACTTTATTCCACCTGAAGGACTCGAAGCTTCTTCCTTGAGCAGAATGAGGGTCAGGCTGGAAACGTAGTGCAGGTGGGGGAGGCAGGGGTGGCGGACAGAGCAGGGGTTCGGTCTCCGGGGGTCCCGCTGGCCGCAGCACCCACCCCAGGAGCGGGTCGCGGGTCGCTGCTTCCGTGGGCCTCCCTGGAGGCGGCAGGGCGCCGTACCCCTCGCTCGTGCTGGGAAGCGAGCTCCCGGAGGCCGCGTCCCTGAGGGGCCGGCTTCCCCTGGAAAGGTTCCCCAGAACCCACGACGGCTGAGGCTCGGCAGTTAGGGAACACAGACGGACACTGAGGAAGGGCAGACAAGGAAGGCACCTCGATTTGCGATCGATCCTCAACCACGGGCGGGCGGCGGGGTCAGAGTTCCGAACGAAGACAAGTGAAACGAAACACGGGACAGAAAGAGAAGGAAACCGGGGCCAAACAGGCGCGGTTCTTCCCGGGGACTGGGCCAGCTACGCGGCGCGGCGCTCGCCGGACGGGGCGGCTGCAGCGGGAGACGCCCTCCTGCCCGTCCAGCCCTCTCCCCGGAGGAGCGGGGCAGGACGCTGGGCAAGGGCCAGGCCTTCGTCCCGCAGAGTCGGGCGAGGAGGGCGGAGCGGAGGCGGCGGCGGGCGCCCAGGATGCGACCCGCGGACACAGACCCTGCCGGGCCCATCCGCGCGAGCGTGTCCGAGAGCTCCGGGGAGACGAGAGAGATGAGCGAGAGCGAGCCTTAACGGGAGGGAGCGGAACCAAACAGAAAACTCGGCCTTGTCTCTACATATATATAATATACAGGTATTAACACATTATTCCAGAAGTGGCTTCAGTCCGTGGGCTCTGAGAGATGGTGAAAACTCACTCGGGATAAATGCCTCCTCTCGGATTCTGAAGTCTGTCAGAACGCGGCAGGTAATGCTTTGTCCCTCGGGGCACAAACCTGAGCGGGTACTGTGCCCGGAGACAGACTGGAGAGAGAGAAAGAGAAAGAGAGAGAGAGAGAGAGAGAGAGAGGAGAGAGAGGAGAGAGAGAGGAGAGAGAGGGAGGAGAGGAGAGAGAGGAGAGAGAGGAGAGAGGAGAGAGAGAGGAGAGAGAGAG
>SJYQ01008432.1:216694-248077 GCA_006410935.1 Redunca redunca
GAGAGAGGAGAGAGAGAGGAGAGAGGAGAGAGAGAGGAGAGAGGAGAGAGAGAGGAGAAACAGAAAGAGAGAGAGAGAGAGAGAGGAGAGAGAGGAGAGGAGAGCGCGAGCGCACACGCACGAGCCAGAGGGCAGCGGGACGGTTGCGGGAGCGCGCGGCGGCCAGCCGTGTCCACGCGGCCTCGGGCTCCGGGTTCTCTGAAGCTCTCTGCCCGAGGGAGTCTGTAAAGCCCCCCCGTGAGGACAAGGCGACCCTCCTGCGCCGAGAAGCCGGGCGGCCGTCAGGGAAGGCGGAGAACAGCAGTGGGCCGTGCCAACGAGCGAAGACACTTCCAAGCACGGCCTCTGCGCGTCCGGTCCTGCCGACGAGCCCCTGGCGGGCGCCCCGTGCAACCCCGGGCGTCTCCCGGGCCGCCTCGGCTGCGCCAGGGCGCTCCCCACACTCCGTCGCCAAGTCTGAGCGCGTTTCTTTTCCGACGGAACCTCTAGCATCAGCTCCCGCTGCACGGAGCCGGCGCCCCGCGGCAGCGTGCTCCGCGGGCCTGGCTGAGCGGCTGCTCCGGGGGGTGAGGGCCAGCATCTCGGGGGCGCGAGTGGGGCCCCCGACTCTGGGGACAGGGGGGCGCCTCCCGACACACACGCGGGGTCCAGAATGTTGATTTCAGGGTCAATCAGCTAAGGCAACCAGCCAATCACCACCAACGGGGTCTGCTTCTGGCGACTGATTCGCAACAAGTGATTGGTTCAGACAGACGAGCTCCAGGGCGGCGCCGGCAGCAGCCCGGGCTCCTGCTCCTCCTCCTCCTCCTCGGCGGCTCCTTCAGAAGATGTCGGGGCACGAGTCCCAGTCCTGCCGCTCCTTGCACTCCCAGTAGCCGCCCCGGTAGATGTGCGTCAGCTCCCGGGTCACCGGGTCCTTCCTGCGCTCGAACCACAGCGCCTTGTAGGGGTCGTGGGCCGCGCCTGTCGGGCGGAGGCGGGGAGCCGGGGTCAGGGCCGCGGGCGCCCCTCAACTGGGCGCGGACGCGCGGCGGGCGCCCTTACCGTCCTCCGCGGCCCTCGCGGCCTCGGCCTCGCGCTTCTTCCTGGCGAGCCGCTGCTTCTCCTCCAGGCGCTGCTTCTCGGCGTTCGCCTCGTCCCAGCGCCCGTTCTCCATCAGCCTCTGGTCGGGCCGCAGCCGGCTGTCGGTGGGCGCGGTGCCGGCCTCCCAGGCGTTGAGGGTCAGAGCCAGCTCGGAGAAGTAGTACATGTTCTCCGCGTTCTTCCTGCAGGGCAGGGGTCAGGAACGGACGGGCAGCGCCAGAGGCCAGGCCCCGCGAGCTCGAGCACAGCTGAGCTCGCCCCAGGGACACGGCCCCAGGTGTCCGCAGAGCCCGGCGGGGCGCCTGATTAAGAGACCCGGCGGGACCACCCCCGCCCCTCCCAGGGCACGCCACGCTCTCCGCCCAGGGCCCCCAGCTGGACGGCTTCCGGGTGTGGGCTATGCTCAGTCGAAATTAGTCGGACTGCAACATTCTACTAAATACAACCTCAAACTTGTTTCCTTTGCTCTTTTACCACGTTCTGGGGTAACCTTGGCCATCACTAAGGACTGAACGTATCAAACGATGGAGCACACAAACGGCCTCCGCCTGAATTACTCCCAACGCCCCGGAACTCTCTCAGGGGCCCTCATACTGCGCAGGCCTTTAGGCCACAGCGGGTAGGCGTCTTTCTCCCTTGGCCACTTCTGAACAGTTTGGCTCTAAATTACAAAAAGAATATTCTTCGGAATCAAAACTCGAAGGGCCTCGGGTGTGTCCAGGCGCCAAGTCCTGTCTGACTCTGTGACCCCATGGACCGCAGCCTGCTAGAGACTGGTAAATATCCATGGGATTTCCCAGGCAAGAAAACCCTGGAGTGAGCTGCCACTTCCTTGTCCACCAAAGGACCTTTAGGAGACACCAAATTATTTTTTGGCAGGTGTGGTCTGAGTCGGTTGAACTCTCCTAGGACAAAGCAGGCGACAACCCCACCCCACAGGGCCGCCTTGGGGTCCCCTGCAGGCATCCACGCTGGCGCTGGTCTGCGCAGACTGAAGCGGGAGGGCAGGGGAGGGGCCGGAGAGATACTCACGGTAAAGGGTTCCGCTTCCAGAGCAGCACCCTGCTCTCCTCCGCGTCGTGGCCGCGCTGCCGGGCATCACCCCCGTTCTCCCCAGGGGCCGGCTGCACTTTGAAGCAGTCCATTTTCTCATCCCACGTGCCCAGCAGCGCAAAGTGAACTCTCCCCGACGCGTCGGTCACCTCCCCTGTCACCTAGGGGTGGAGAGCAGGCTTGGGGGGGGGCGGCACAGACGCCGCACCCCAGACGCCCCAGCCCTGGGGCATATCGGCTGGCACCCTGCTGCACAGACTCCGGGGAGCCGCTCACTCACTCCGCGAGCGGGTGCCTGAACTGCCCAAAGGAACCGCGTCAGGAATGGGGGCTTCATTACCACTCTGTGGTACCGCAGTTTCTGTCCTGTGATGTATGCAGGAGAAGGGTCTGACCATACTGGGGGTTCTGTTCTGTTCCTCTCCCCAGGTCAGTAGGTGCCCAACATGCTACTGGAGGTCAGTGGAGAAATAACTCCAGGAAGAATGAAGGGATGGAGCCAAGGCAAAAGCAATACCCAGCTGTGGATGTGACTGGTGATAGAAGCAAGGTCCGATGCTGTAAAGAGCAATGTTGCATAGGAACCTGGAATGTCAGGTCCATGAATCAAGGCAAACTGGAAGTGGTCAAACAAGAGATGGCAAGGGTGAACGTCGACATCCTAGGACTCAGCGAACTAAAATGGACGGGAATGGGTGAATTTAACTCAGATGACCATTACATCTACTACTGCGGGCAGGAATCCCTCAGAAGAAATGGAGTAGCCATCATGGTCAACAGAAGAGTCCGAAATGCAGTACTTGGATGCAATCTCAAAAATGACAGAATGATCTCTGTTCATTTCCAAGGCAAACCATTCAATATCATGGTAATCCAAGTCTATGCCTCAACCAGTAACACTGAAGAGGCTGAAGTTGAATGGTTCTATGAAGACCTACAAGACCTTTTAGAACTAACACCCAAAAAAGATGTCCTTTTCATTCTAGGGGACTGGAATGCAAAAGTAGGAAGTCAAGAAACACCTGGAGTAACAGGCAAATTTGGCCTTGGAGCAGAGAATGAAGCAGGGCAAAGACTAATAAGAGTTTTGCCAAGAAAATGCACTGGTCATAGCAAACACCCTCTTCCAACAACACAAGAGAAGACTCTACACATGGACATCACCAGATGGTCAACACCGAAATCAGATTGATTATATTCTTTGCAGCCAAAGATGGAGAAGCTCTATACAGTCAACAAAAACAAGACCAGGAACTGACTGTGGCTCAGATCATGAACTCCTTATTGCCAAATTCAGACTTAAATTGAAGAAAGTAGGGAAAACCACTAGACCATTCAGGTATGACCTAAATCAAATCCCTTATGATTATACAGTGGAAGTGAGAAATAGATTTAAGGGTCTAGATCTGATAGATAGAGTGCCTGATGAACTATGGAATGAGGTTCGTGACATTGTACAGGAGACAGGGATCAAGACCATCCCCATGGAAAAGAAATGCAAAAAAGCAAAATGGCTGTCTGGGGAGGCCTTACAAATAGCTGTGAAAAGAAGAGAAGCAAAAAGCAAAGGGAAAAAGGAAAGATATAAGCATCTGAATGCAGAGTTCCAAAGAATAGCAAGGAGAGATAAGAAAGCCTTCCTCAGCGATCAATCCAAAGAAATAGAGAAAAACAACAGAATGGGAAAGACTAGAGATCTCTTCAAGAAAATTAGAGATATCAAGGGAACATTTCATGCAAAGATGGGCTCGATAAAGGATAGAAATGGTATGGACCTAACAAAAGCAGAAGATATTAAGAAGAGATGGCAAGAATACACAGAAGAACTGTATAAAAAAGATCTTCACGACCCAGACAATCATGATGATGTGGATCCCTAATCTAGAGCCAGACATCCTGGAATGTGAAGTCAAGTGGGCCTTAGAAAGCATCACTACGAACAAAGCTAGTGGAGGTGATGGAATTCCAGCTGAGCTATTTCAAATCCTGAAAGATGATGCTGTGAAAATGCTGCACTCAATATGCCAACAAATTTGGAAAACTCAGCAGTGGCCACAGGACTGGGAAAGGTCAGTTTTCATTCCAATCCCAAAGAAAGGCAATGCCAAAGAATGCTCAAACTACCGCACAATTGCACTCATCTCACAGGCTAGTAAAGTCATGCTCAAAATTCTCCAAGACAGGCTTCGGCAACAGGTGAACTGAGAACTTCCTGATGTTCAAGCTGGTTTTAGGAAAGGCAGAAGAACCAGAGATCAGATTGCCAACATCTGCTAGATTATGGAAAAAGCAAGAGAATTCCAGAAAAACATCTACTTCTGCTTTATTGACTATGCCAAAGCTTTGTGTGGATCACAGTCAAGTGTGGAAAATTCTGAAAGAGATGGGAATACCAGACCACCTGACTTGCCTCTTGAGAAATCTGTATGCAGGCCAGGAAGCAACAGTTAGAACTGGACATGGAACAACAGACTGGTTCCAAACAGGAAAAGGAGTACATCAAGGCTGTATATTGTCACCCTGCTTATTTAACTTCTATGCAGAGTACATCATGAGAAACGCTGGACTGGAAGAAACACAAGCTGGAATCAAGATTGCTGGGAGAAATATCAATAAAGTCAGATATGCAGATGACACCACCCTTATGGCAGAAAGTGAAGAGGAGCTAAAAAGCCTCTTGATGAAAGTGAAAGTGGAGAGTGAAAGAGTTGGCTTAAAGCTCAACATTCAGGAAACGAAGATCATGGCATCAGGTCCCATCACTTCATGGGAAATAGATGGAGAAACAGTGGAAACAGTGTCAGACTTTATTTTTTGGGGGTCCAAAATGACTGCAGATGGTGACTGCAGCCATGAAATTAAAAGATGCTTACTCCTTGGAAGGAAAGTTATGACCAACCTAAACAGCATCTTCAAAAGCAGAGACATTACTTTGCCGACTAAGGTCCGTCTAGTCAAGGCTATGGTTTTTCCTGTGGTCATGTATGGATGTGAGAGTTGGACTGTGAAGAAAGCTGAGCGCCGAAGAATTGATGCGTTTGAACTGTGGTGTTGGAGAAGACTCTTGAGAGTCCCTTGGACTGCAAGGAGATCCAACCAGTCCATTCTGAAGGAGATCAGCCCTGGGATTTCTTTGGAAGGAATGATGCTAAAGCTGAAACTCCAGTACTTTGGCCACCTCATGTGAAGAGTTGACTCACTGGAAAAGACCCTGATGCTGGGTGGGATTGGGGGCAGGAGGAGAGGGGACGACAGAGGATGAGATGGCTGGATGGCATCACGGATTCGACTGACGCGAGTCTGGGTGATCTCCGGGAGATGGTGATGGACAGGGAAGCCTGGCGTGCTGAGATTCATGGGATCGCGAAGAGTCGGACACGACTGGGCGACTCAACTCACTGAACTGCCCTTCTCCCCAGAAATCAGAGAGACCACAGACAGACCTCTTCACTCTCCCCACACCACTCCTGGCACCACTCCGCTGCGGTGGTCACGGAAGCCCCGCTGGCCTCGCACGGTCCACCCCGCCTGCCCTGCGGTCGGTCCTCCCCTGGTCCTGCTGCAGCGCTTCCGCTTTCAGGCTCTCGCGGTTCTTTCTGTTTCTTTGTTGCCACATTCACTCATTTGCAGGATCTTAGCTCCCCAACCAGGGATCGAACCTGGGCCCAGCAGTGAAAGCACCCTCACCACTAGGCCAACTCTAACCTCTCACTGCTGTTGACTTTTACTTTCTAACTTGCTGTCTCTTGCTGAGGTTCTCCTTTATCGCTCCTTTTTTGCACACATACACATCCGTCTATGCCAGCTCCAAAGGAACAGACTTTCTGCAGGACATACACTTGGTGAAAAACACTTTAATTCCAACTTCTCTTACCTTTCTCGCTACATCCCGAGAGAAGTAGCTGTAAGGAACAAATTTAAGATTGCACTTGTCTCCCGTCTTGTGATTCACAATATCAATTTCACCAGACTATGAAAAGAACAGAACCGTGGATTGTTTTATTAAGACTGAATGGCCTGGACACATGCTAAGCCCCCCGCCTCATAATCCTTCTCTTTTCAGTCTTACGTTCAGAGCCCGTACACTTAGGATTCAGGTCTCAGCCATTCTTGAGATGCTGTGAAATGCTTTTATCATCTTGGTATTCCTGGTTGGAATCAAGGCCAAACGACCTTTTTTTTAAATTTTAAATTGTGCGCCACATTAGGTGGTGTAATTTGACCTTCAGCACACACACTGATATTCACAGAATAATTTACCTTCCCAAACCAATCCTCCACTCGTAGTCTTCATGAACTCTGTGCTTAAATCAAAGGACTCTCCTCACAGTTTCAAGACTACACGTAGTGGGCCTTTCTGTATTTTATTTATTTCATTCTCTCCTCCTTTCTGTCTTGTGAACCCCAATCCACTCTTGAAGACTCAGCTTCATTCCCACACCTACTATGAAGCCTCTCCCACTGCTCGGACAATATTCCCTTTTTTCCCAAATTTATTGCAGCCATTGTCTCAAGAGCAAATTGATAATTAGGTATTATCTTAGTATACCTCTTATTCGGGTCATTTTGTCAAATACTTTTCATCCTACACACATCTGTGATAAGTCTCCAATGATAAAATAACTCTTGAGGGGAAATGCCCCATCTGACTTGGTGCCCCCAGGACCCTGCACTTCACCCAGCAATAAATGTCTGACGTGCAGTCAAGCGACGGAGGGTGGGAGCCGTGCTTATTACTTTCTGGGTCCAGGCCCCGCGTCCTGAGCCCTGCAGAGATGGACAGGAGGGCACTTCTGGGCTGCAGAAGCGCTCAGAGGCCTCTGCTCACCTGGTCGATCCACAGTTTGCCCACGATGATGTTGTGCACCGTTGTGGTCACTTTCTTCCAAGTGTAGTGGTGCCCCGTCGCGTGGAAAATACAGTGGATGCTGCCTAGAAGCAGAGCGTGGCGCACATTAAGCCTAACGCTAGGAAAACAGCACGTGCTGGCTGGAAATAATGAAGGGTTGATTTTATTCTATCAATACTTCTTACTTTTAAAAAGAAAACAGTACATCAGAAAGGACTTATGATCTTTACAAATGTTGGAAGTATTGAATTTTTCAGTTGATTTTTAAATTTGTTAAATATGAATAAAATATAATTAAGGATGATGAACACTAACAACTGATACAGCTTAACTGAGAAATGGTATTCTGCAACAGTAGAAATAAAAATGAAAGCAAAAACCCCAGTCTTCACTAACTACGCCTGCCACACTAGCAGCAAACTTAACAAGAGCAGGTCAAACCTATCCCAACATGAAAAAAGAACTGCCTTGTGGGAAAGAGCACGTTGGTGGTCAGTACTGAGGACAAGCCCCACTGTGATTAACTGGCTGTCTGACTTTAAGCAAGTCACCCGTCCATATATGGGCCTTTCTGAAAACTAACCCTTTAGCTTTTTTAAGTCTTTACTGCATCTGTTACAAAACTGCTTCTGCTGTACATGTTGGTCTTTTGGCCTTGAGGCATGTGGGATCGTAGCTGCCGGACCAGGACTGAACCCGCACCCACTGCCCTGGAAGGCCAAGTTTTAGCCACTGGACCATTAGGGAAGTCCCCACCTTTGAGCCTGAATAGAAAAAAATAATAATAACAAAGAGGAGTAGTGGACAGACCAAGACTCGAGAATCAGACAGAACCGGTTCACTGGCTCCACCACACATTAGCTGTGTAAGCCTGTGTCATGTAACAAAGAATCCATCTGGTCTTTGTCCAACATTTAAACCCTTGCAGTTTCCCAAGTGGCAGTGTCTCCATTACTCGTGAGGGTCCTGGAGGCGTCTGCCCGGCGGTGCCTCAGCTGGGCCCCGACAGCAGAAGTGATCTGAAGCAACCTCTTCATAACTCTGGAAATTAACCAAAAGCTTACAGTAATCCAAGAAGCATTTATTCAAGAAAAAGGGCTGAATCTCAGCAGCAAAACGAGCTGTGTGGCATTGTAACTTGTCCTGTCGCCCTCTCCCCAGCTCAGCGGAAGCCTTGGAAACTGGCAGCCTCACCATCATGATAACCAGGAAGACCAGCCAGCAGGCCAGCAGACACTGGAGGGGGTAGAGCAGCACGATGCCCCCAAACCCAGCTCCGGAGTACTGCCATTATCCGACCTGTCTGGCAGTCCCCTGTTAAGTCCCACTCACAGGGCTGATCTTTATTGGATCTGATTCAGCACCATCTCACCTCAAAAAGCTTCTTTCCTGGGGCAAGTATCAGAACAATCAGTGGCAATTATTTAACACAACAGCTGCCAGAAGTGGTGATAGCAGTTGGAGTACTTGAAGAAACAATGGCCAAAAATTCCCCAGGCTTGATGAAAAACTCTCATCTACACATCTGAGAAGTTCACTGAATGCCAAGCAGGATCAACTCAAAGAGCAGCACGCACAAACACACCACAACCAAACCAGAAAGAGCCAAAGAGAACCGTCCACGCCTGCAAGACAGAGGAGTGGCCTCGCACAAACCCTCCATAATCAAACTAGAAAGAGCCAAAGAGAATCGCCCACGCCTGCAAGAACAGAGGAGTGGCCGCAGGGTGAGCGAGGGCCTGAAGAGGCCACGGGGCCAGAGGCCGCGGCAGGACACAGCCGAGAGGCTGAAAGACAAAGAGCACCAAGCCCAGAAGGCCCCGTCCAGCAAAACCATCCTTCACAAACACAGGCGGACACAAGACATTCCCAGAAAAACAAAGCTGAAAGAACTCATCATTAGCAGATCTCGTCTTCAAGAAACACTCAAGGAAGTCCTTCAAGCTGAAATGAAAAGACATGAGACAGTAACTTAAATCTACCTCAAGAAATTAAGAGACCAGTAAGTGCTGAGTCGCTCAGTCGTGTCTGACTCTTTGCAACCCCATGGACTGTCGCCTGCCAGGCTCCTCTGTCCATGGAATTCTCCAGGCAGGAATACCAGAGTGGGTAGCCATTCCCTTCTCCGGGGATCTTCCCAACCCAGGGATCGAACCTGGGTTCCCGCATCACAGGTAGATTCTTCATCATCTGAGCCACCATTAAAAGACAGCTATGTAAAGCAACAGTTATAAAGCAATGCTGATGGAACCACAATGTACGAAAATGGGCTGTATGACAACAAAAGCACAGAGGGAGGGAGAAGGTAAAGGATCCGTGCAAGGGCAGTTTTTCTACACTGCAGAAAGTCAGCTGTATTAATCTGAACCAGGTTATTAGAAGGTTTTAATACCCAGGGTAACCACAGCAAAAATGTCTTTAAAAACCACTGTAAAAGAAATAACCAGGGAATTTAACTGGAAAAATCCTGTTTACTACAAAGAAGGGACCAATGGACGCACAGAGAAACAAAAAGACCTAAGCTCTACAGGAAAAACAGCAGGCGTAAACCCCACCTCATCAATCAGTAGTCATAATAAACATAGATGATCAATCGCTCTAAGCAAAAAGTAGAAACTGGAAAAATGGATAAAATACAAAAGGAGGATTTCTTGGCCCAAGTGCCTCTGGAGCAAATTCAAGGTGCGTGGAGCCCAGCATCCCCGACAGAGACCAACAAGCCGATGGTGGCTTCATTCACAGTCTCAGACTGGGGCTCTCCTCAGGTCTGAGAGCTCCAAGCTATGAACAGTCTTATTTAAATGCACCTCCTGAAACTGCAAGCTGCCACTCAGTTCCAAAGTGAGTGGATGAGTAAACTCGTCTTTATCGTCTACCACAGTCTTCATAATTTTGGAAACATCGACTGCGTTTCCAAGATGCATTCTTCTTTCCAGATTGCAAGAATTCTAACCTTTTCAGTCTACTTTGCAAGAAGACTCAGACTCCACCTGCCGCACTTATAAACCCTGTCTGTACCTCTTTCAACAGTGACGTCTATTGGCTTAACAATTTACGCTCTGAGAGGAGAACATCCCTGAATATGTGAAAGTTAAACTGCACAATTCTCCTTCCAAGTCACGGGTGCAAAACTATTAAGTACAGCCATCCCCAGGGCCAACATCTGGAAGTCCCTCTTTATACTCTGCACTCAGGTTCCTGTCGCTATGTCAATTCTTTGTTCAATTTCCCTACAAAGGCCAAGATCTCTGTTTCGTTCACTTTCCCAAACATCTTAGAACTACATCTAGTATGTGGTAGATATACTAAATATCGAATCCTTAAAAAAACCATAGGAATGGAATCTGAACAAAGAATTTTTTGAACTCTTAAAAACTCGGATCCACAGCTGTTATCATGTTCCTATAGTTATTTACCCCTTAAGGGATTTGCAAGTAGTCCAATTACAGAGAAAATCGGCAGCAGACCATGGGTAATTCAGGTCTACCTCTCTCGCCCGCTCAGAACAAATACACAGAACCCAGCCCTTCAGTGAGCCTCAGGGTGCTCCGAAACTCTTCTCCATGGATGAAGTTCACATGCAGCGTAACCACTGACACTCCAGTTTTGCAGATTAGGTGTGAAATCACTTAGTCTCCTTTTCACCTTGGGGGCTCTTGCATATTAATCACGAAGCAATAAAGTTAACGCTACAGTTTCACTTCCAACATCCTTGGATGCTTTTCTAACATCTAGTTTGCACTGTGCCTGTTACACTGTGTGTTTTCTGAGAGAGCGGGTGGAGCGAGGCAGAAAGCTGTCCTGCAACAGCCAGCCCTGCAGCTCTGCCCGACAGACGCCCACTGTCCGCCGTCTCCAGGCTACTGGGTCTCTCGAGCTGCTGCTCTGGGTTTCTTTTCCTGCAGACTAGCACACGCTCTTCAACACGTACAGGGTCAAACGTGGCTGCTCTCGCTGAACTTCCAAAGAGCACTGAGAGCCTGCTACACTTTTTGAATAACCGCTTTTCACCTTAAGTACAGGCGTGCTAACATGGCATCCTAGGATTATCCCTATTCCCAGGCTGGATCCTTTAGGTCTTGGTGCAAAATTAACTTGTAATCCAATAAAAGCTTTTAAAACAAAGTTTCACCTTACCTGGAGTTCAGCTGTTACATAAAGGATACCTAACCCCTCTGGTGGAGGGAGGGGGAGGGGCTAACCTAACCTAGGAGTTCTGATCTATGGAGAGAAGCTGCCTGCTAGGGAATGAGGGGCAACACCACCAGTTTAAAGAGAATTTTTAAAATGCACGCTGAGATGTATATCCTAAAATAGTACTTAAAGGGAAAAGGAAGTGTCAAAGTGTTAGCTGCTCAGTCCTGTCCAACTCTCTGACCCGATGGACTTCTCAGTCCACGGGATCCTCCAGGCAAGAACACTGGAGTGGGCTGCCGTTCCCTTCTCCAGGAGATCTTTGGACCCAAGGATTGATCAAACCTGCTTCCCCTGCATTGCACGCAGTTTCTTTACCATCTGAGCCACCAGGGAAGCCCCCCAAATAAAGACGCATTAAACGTAAGCCAAGAAGACAAAGAGCCTGCGACTGAGTGGCCCCTAAAGAGTCTCTCAGCCTCAGTCACCCGCGGCTGAGAAGTTAGGTGGCCCGCAGGGCTGGCTCCCAGACTCAGTGCCCGAACCAGGCTCCAGGCTCCTGGCTCTGGGGCCAGCGGCCTCCTCTGTTCCACCAGAACGGCTTTCCTTCCCGGAGCACCAGCCCTGACCCAGGCGCCGGCCTTACCAAGGGGCATAATGGAGAGGTATTTGCCGCGGAACTTGCTGGTGATCTTGATCTCCTGCCGCAGCGTCCAGCCGTTTCTGGACTCGGCATGGTGCGCAGCCGCAGGGGGATGGTGGCTCACCTGGAAGAGACCGGGAGTTCAAAGGAACAGGCAGGAAGCAGAAGAGAAGCTGCCTAGTCACGCCCCAGATTCCCGCTGGACATCGCACACCCACAGCAGGAGGTGAACACCGGGGCCTCCAGGGCTGAAGTCCTGAAGGAAAGGAAGGCAGTCTGGGGTGACGGGGTCTGGAATTTCTGCAAATGCTAACACCCAGGGTGGGGAGCAACCCCCCGAAGCCCCCCTTCCTCCAACAGGAAGCGCGCCACAGTCCAGAGGCTCCTTCACCTGCTCACAGAGGGATCGGTAGCCGTTCTCCTCTAACCGGTCCAGCTCAAAGGTCTCACCGAGGAGAGGGTTGAACGGCTTGCTGGTGCGGAAGACAGTGGTGGAGTAGGAGGACACGGTGAAAGCTGCAACATAACAGAGCTGTTCTAGAGAGCTCTCGCACGCGGCCGCCCGGTCCAGCAGCTCGTGGTACTCCAGGTCTTCAGTGAGGCGCTGAAGCATGGACAGGGGCTCGTTAAAGTTCACCTGTCAGGGAGAGAGCAGAGGTGAGCGCCCCGCCCGCACGGCCACACCGCACCGCTTCTTCTTTTCTTTCTCCACAGGTGGAGACACACGCAGACGTCAAGACGATAAGGCACATCCCTGGGGAAAGCAGCCTCTGCTCAGTGGGGATGCTCGAAGCCCTGAGCTTAGAACAGCCCGTTCTCCGTGGTGAGCTGCTCAGGTCTGGGACTGGGGAGTCTCCGCCTGCACTGATTTGCTAACTGAAAGCTGAGATGGGAACCATGCCTCTTCTGCTCAGCATTGCCTATCCAGGAGCCCCGGACGTGTGGCCCCGGGAGACTGGCATCAAACGGGCATCGAGTGAGTGAGAAAAAGGGGAATGGACGTGAGCACAAGGACACTCAGAGAGGAGGCTGGGCACGCAGCCCTCCTGAGGAGGAGAGGAGAGCTGGCGGAGTTCAGGAGCGCAGTCCTGACGGGGCACGCTGCAGGGGCCAGCGTCCGCTCCACACTGGGCCACCACTGGGCGCAGTCCAGTGCCCCGTCAGGCCAGGTGCTGCCTTCTTCTCTGAGGCTGCACAGCTGCGTTTCTGGACCAGGAATGTTCACGCCGGGGGTGGGGAGAGGGCTCTGCGTGCTCCTGTCTTCAAGTTTTAGAGCCAACTTGAGGACACTCGACTACAGGATGAAGCAAGCCTGTGTCTGTGTGTGCCCCTCTCGGGGAGGTGTCCACGCACGCCGCAGAGTCAGGGGTGCCAGGCCCTACACAACCCCCTGGGGGCAGAGGAGTGAGCAGGAGAGACTTCGTTCTCCCCACTCCCAGAGAGGCAGCTTCTAGGTGACTGTTTGGAACGTATCATGACTTTACTGTTTAAAACCTTATTATCAAAAGGGGTCAGGTTCCCAGGTTAGCCCGTAATGCTGTTCAGTCAGCAGCACAGCTAAACAAGCCTGAAAACCAGCAGCTCAAGTTCTGAGTCCAGAGAAGAGAAGAAGGAAGAAAAAACAGCCCTTTGCACTCAATGAAGCAGACCGAAAGCACCGTCTGGTCACTGAAACAAGCAAAAATGACACTTTTCTTTCCAGAGCCCTACCTCTTTTCCTGTCTTTTTCTGCACTCTTATCCAGCCTCCTGCCCGCCAGTCTCTCTGAGTCACATACTACCCTAATACTTACTGTCCTCCAGTTACGGAACATCTTTTAACTCCACTATGACACTTTGGAGAAACAAAGTTTAAAGGAAAAAAAATTTACTTGAAATACCATCACCCAAAGATAACCATCCTTTAACAGTTTCATATTTTTTCTATGCACTTATATATTTTTTAAAAGGGCCTATTTTTTTCTGAGAAATGAACCAAGCATTTCCCTGTGAAAATTTCCCAAAGGGGAAGGACGATCTACCATGCTTCAACTAAAGTCTTCAAGTCACACTCCAGCACCACCTTGTCCGTGGAGAGAAGGGCTGTGTGATGAGAAAAAAGCACACGGAGGGGAAGCGGGTGCACAGAACGAAAATCCTCCAGGCCTTTCAAAAGTGAGCACTTATTAACCACGCAGACAAGACCTCTCAGGGGCTGAGCTGCAGCCGACGTGCAGTAACGCTAGCACACGTTTTGGGGAGAGTGGGGCGGGGGCGTGCTCTGCTGGCGGCCACGGACAGGTCAGCCCCGCAGCTGAGGGTCGGCGCATCCTTGGGTTATCACCAGTCATCACACGCACAGCCCGGCCCCTGAGAGCTGTGCCAGGACCCACAGCGTCCCCGAGAGCAGGCAGGCTTTTCCTCCTGGTCTTTTTTTATCACTCAGAGGCCTCACGTAGGACAGAGAAATCTGAAACTTTGAAGTGGAAGGGAATGGACATTAGCGACATGGTCAATGGAGAGCAGGGCAGCGCAAGGGACAGCCCAAACAGCAGCAAGAAGCTGTCGGCAGGCTGCAGGGGCCGAGGCACGCATGGGGTCGCTGCACACAGAGCCACAGGCCTGGGCAGGAGTGAGGCCTCTGGGCCCGTCCAGCGGGAGCGAGGCCCAGGAGGACGCAGCAGTGGGGAGCTCCCTGGGGCGGCTCCCTCCTCCCGCCCACTCCAGACGCCTTCTGGGGCCTTGCCCAGGCACCCAGCCTGCAGATGGGGAAGAAACTGCCCAGGGGCTTGGCCTCCTGCGACTCAGCACAGGCAGGTGAGGGGTGAGGGCCAGGCTGCGGCAGCACCAGCAGGAACCGACAGGGACGGGGGCCACCTGGACGCGGACACTCCTCTGAGCAGGAACTTAACTTCCACAGCGATTACTGGCCTTTCCAGCCCCCTTTCCTACCACTTCCTTAGGGCGCTGGGGCAGAAAAGTGGGGCTTCTTTTGAAGACCCCCACCCCTCCTCCGTGAACCAATTATTTTATGTTTCCCTCCACGGTGCCTACTCAGGCCCTTTCTGGTCTGGAGGGGAGTCTTTTTCTACCAAAAGTCCTAAACGCTTACAGACAAATCTATTGGTTTTCCAAGACTCACAGTTGCTGAACGATATATACGTGCCAGGCCCTGGCTACGCATCAGCCGGGTACAAAGACTGGTAAGACGGTCTGGGCAGAGCACCGTCCACGGGAGGCAGAACTGCTCACTGCTCCGTAGGCCCTGAGCGGCCAGGAGCCTCTCTCTCCGGACGGCGCGCAGGCAGAGCCTGCAGCACCCCCCCCCAACTCCACTCTCCCCTTCGTCCACAGGCAGCGGAATCCCCAGTTCTCATACCAGCCACACCACCAAAAACAGAAGTCGTGATCTCCAGCTAGTTGAGACCACGCAACTGAGTTCAGAGTAAATAGAGAGACTGAAGGGGATGGTTCACGCAGTTTGCAGGAAGCACCATGAAAAGGCAGGCGTGCCGCCTCCCCTCCCCCGCTGAGGGTCAGGCCGCAGCAGTCCCCGGCACCGGAACTGAGGCCACGGGGCAGCCACGGGCCAGGGTGAGCCTGGTCATGGCAGCAGGAGCATCGGCCAGAACTGACCACCTGCTTCTGGACTCCAGCGTGATGGCGACGGAAGCTCCTACCTGTAGGCCAGCTTTTCTGTGAAAGGCCAGACGGTACGTATCTGGGCTGTGAGGGCCATGTGGCCTCTGCCACAGCCACTCAGCACTGCTCTTCCAGAAGCGCAGCCACAGACATCCATACGTGAATGCGCGTTTCACTGTGTTCCAATAAAAGCACCAGGACACTGACATCTAAACTGTATATAATTTTCAGATAGCAAAATAGTAGCCTCTTATTGGTATTTTCCAACCACTGAAAAATATGAAACGATGCCTGGCTTGTGAGCTGCAGAGGGCAGCGAGATTTGCCCCAAGGCCACAGTCTGCTGACCCCTGGTCTAAACCAACATATTTTGGACTCGTTAAATTGAACCTATACCTAACTGATACAGCCCCGGGCAGCTTGGCCGCCAGTAAACGCTCGGGGGTTGAAAGAGGAAGTGAAATGCACGGTCCAGAAATAAACAGGGGCACTTGCTAAAACACAGGGCTGAAAGGGTTCGCCCTGACGGGACACCTGGGTGAAGGGGGCTGACAGACGGCTCAGTAGTCGGCTCCTGGAGAACAGGCACCAGCCAGGGTAACAGCAGAGTGGCAAGGGCGGGTGGGAGCTGAGGGAAGTGCGGGCAGAGAGCAGCGTGGGCAGACGCCTCGGGGGGGCAAACCAACGAGCCGGTGCGGACCTGAGGCGGCTCCCCCAGTGGGCACACTGCCTGTGTGTGCACAGGCCGCCGCTTCCCTGCGGGGAGAGCAAGGCCCTACGGAGCTGGGCTCTACTCAGAGCAGGGAGCGGCAAGGAAAGGATTCCCAGGGAAGCAGCGACGGGACCACGTTTGCAATCCTAAACCTATCCCCTTCTAAAGCAGTCTGGACAGATGGGAAGTGGGCCTGATGGGAGGCAGGGACGTCAGCCCAAACGCCAGCATCCCCCAGAGATGGGCCCCGGCTTCCTCCCTGGAGTCAATGGCTCTGCTTTGCGCTGCCCAAGCCTCTGTGCGTGCAGCACTGCCCACCAGACGGTCACAGAAAGCAATGGTCTCTAGGTCTCTGCGCCTGTCTCTCGAACTACACAGTTCATGAAAACAAAAGCCACGCTGGATTTATCTCTGCACGGCCCCAGCACATCTGGCCTAGGAATCTGCTCATAAATCACTGCTTCTAAACAATGCACCTGATTCTTGATGATCTGGAAGCATACCAGGAACCTAGCTGAAATCGAAGCCCCTGGTTCTAGGCAATGGTCTATGACAGTGCGGATAACACGGGTCATGCCACAGGCGGCCGTGAGGGAGGGCAGGGCTGTCCCGGCAGCGCCCCCGGGCCTGAGGGGCCCCGGCGTGTGAGACCCTCACCGGCATGGGGATCTTGGAGAGCTCTTTGCCAATGCAGTTCTTCATGATGCTCCACAGGTTGAGGCTGTAGTTTGGCTTGTAAGGTATCCGCGTCCGCTTCTCCTTCTTGGTCTCCTCCAGCTGGTGCTTGTACTGAGCGAAAAAACAAAGCCATTCAGGGACCCGCAGAGAACAGAAAACCCAGTATTTCTAGGCCTCCCTTCTCCCACACTAAAAAAAGAAAAATCGGTGTCTCTTGTTCCTCTTCATGCTTCACAAGCACATCCCTGGGAACACACTCGGTCCATCCCTGTTCATCACCCCAGGTGAGCGTTACCTGCTCATCGCCCCAGGTGAGCGTTACCTGCTCATCGAGGCTGATGTCACTGCTGGCTCCACTGATGTTGCTGCCGGTGCGTCTGCACGGGCGGGAAACGGATGGGAATGAGCATAAGATCAGAACTAGACGGTGGTCCTCGCCACCTCTTTACAAAGCAGAACACTAAGGACACTGCACAAACTTATTCACGAGTGAGACGACACTTAGGGAAGTGTGCGTAGGAATAAACGTCTCTGGAGAAGCTGCTCAGTAAAGACAGACACTCTCCCAGGTACTTAGGGCCAAGAGTTCAGGCCTTGGGAAACAAGCAGGACATTCCCACCGAAACACTTCCCGCCTCTCGACGGCTGGGCACAGGGAGGGCAGTCAAGCCTGACTCACTTGTGGCCCAAGTTCTCAGGCACAGTGATGATTTCAGGGGCGTCAAAAAACTCGTTCTCATCATCTTCGTCACTCAGGTCTCCTTTGCCGGAGCAGGACTGATCTGCCGGGAGGGGGATGAGCCGCGTTCGTTCACTTTGCGACATTTATCGAAACCTGGCAGGCAGGCCTTCTACACACGCTCCACACACACGGGAATAAGGGCAGCAGGGCACACAGAAGGCTGGATCCCAACGCGTGTGAGGCGCCGACGCGGGGACCCAGGGCTCCGCTGCCCGCCGCACGAGGCCCGCTGGCCGGTCGGACGGCCCCCGCCCCGAGCCCCCGGCCCCCACCTCTGCCGGGGCCGCTGGCCGGCTGGCCGCCCCCCGAGCCCCCGGCCCCCACCTCTGCCGGGGCCGGCGCCGGGCGCGCCCGCGGGCAGCACCGTGGCCCCCCGGAAGGCCCTCTCCAGGTGGTTGTGCTGCTTGGCCAGCTGCTCCAGGGTCTCCTCCAGGCGGATGCGCTGGTCCCGCTCGTACTGCAGGGACCTCTGCCACTTCTTACTGTGGGTCTGGGCCAGCACGAGGAAATCCCTGCAGGCCTGGACGGAGACAGAGCGCTCGTGGGGCCTCGACTCGGCCAGAGCCCCCTCCCTCTGGAAGCCCGCTGAGCACCCTCACCCACTGTGAGTACCTCACCCACTGTAAGTACCTCACCCACTGAGCACCCTCACCCACTGTGAGTACCTCACCCACTGTGAGTACCTCACCCACTGAGCACCCTCACCCACTGTGAGTACCTCACCCACTGTGAGTACCTCACCCACTGAGTACCCTCACCCACTGAGTACCCTCACCCACTGAGTACCCTCACTCACTGAGTACCCTCACCCACTGTGAGTACCTCACCCACTGTGAGTACCTCACCCACTGAGTACCCTCACTCACTGAGTACCCTCACCCACTGTGAGTACCCTCACCCACTGTGAGTACCCTCACTCACTGAGTACCCTCACTCACTGAGTACCCTCACCCACTGAGTACCCTCACTCACTGAGTACCCTCACCCACTGTGAGTACCTCACCCACTGTGAGTACCTCACCCACTGTGAGTACCCTCACCCACTGTGAGTACCTCACCCACTGTGAGTACCCTCACTCACTGTGAGTACCCTCACCCACTGTGAGTACCTCACCCACTGTGAGTACCTCACCCACTGAGTACCCTCACCCACTGTGAGTACCCTCACCCACTGTGAGTACCTCACCCACTGTGAGTACCTCACCCACTGAGTACCCTCACCCACTGTGAGTACCTCACCCACTGTGAGTACCCTCACTCACTGAGTACCCTCACCCACTGTGAGTACCTCACCCACTGTGAGTACCTCACCCACTGAGTACCCTCACCCACTGTGAGTACCTCACCCACTGTGAGTACCTCACCCACTGAGTACCCTCACCCACTGTGAGTACCCTCACTCACTGAGTACCCTCACTCACTGTGAGTACCCTCACCCACTGTGAGTACCCTCGCCCACTGTGAGTACCTCACTCACTGAGTACCCTCACTCACTGTGAGTACCCTCACCCACTGTGAGTACCCTCACTCACTGAGTACCCTCACCCACTGTGAGTACCTCACCCACTGAGTACCATCACTCAGAGTACCCTCACTCACTGAGTACCCTCACCCACTGTGAGTACCCTCACTCACTGAGTACCCTCACCCACTGTGAGTACCCTCACCCACTGTGAGTACCTCACCCACTGAGTACCATCACTCACTGAGTACCCTCACTCACTGAGTACCCTCACTCACTGAGTACCCTCACCCACTGTGAGTACCCTCACTCACTGAGTACCCTCACTCACTGTGAGTAACCTCACCCACTGTGAGTACCCTCACTCACTGAGTACCCTCACTCACTGTGAGTAACCTCACTCACTGTGAGTACCCTCACTCACTGAGTACCCTCACTCACTGTGAGTAACCTCACTCACTGAGTACCCTCACTTCGCTGTGCCAGCAAAGCACAGTGATCAACACAGAATAACAAACCGAGAACGCCGAGTGCGGCTGTCCCAGTGGTTCAGCACTCTCCTGGTCGTGAGGACCACACGGGTGCCAGCTGAGCAGCAAGCCTAGACCGAGGCTTGTGGCGGCACGGGGGCTGCTCCAGAGGAGGCCTGCTCACCCGGAGGGGAGAGAAAGCCTGGGGCACCAGGTGTGGCTTCCGGCCCATTCCTGACCACACTCAAGCCGCCCACGGCAGAGGAGCTCAGCAGCTGAGTCTGCACCACACCACCCCGAATGGGGGGAGCTTCCTCGGCTTGTATCTCGGTCCCTAAGAGAACCACGACCTCAAAAAGCCGACGCCTATGTGAGCTCGAGACAGGACGCAAACCGGTCAGCACTCAGTCCCGCCCCAGGCTCCGCGTGGGGTTCAGGCCCAGGCCGCACAGCTGGCTGCAGACGCAAAGGGCCCTGGTGCCCCCGCCCTGTCGCGGAGCCCCCGGGCTGCACGCCCTTCTCAGACACGCAGATCTCCGCCGGAGCTGTTCGGTGGCCTAGGATGCCCTCCGCCCCTTCCTCTACTTGGCCAAGTGCTCCTCACTCTTTGAGACCTACGGCACAGTTGCTTCTCCGTGACACCCCTGCCCCCATGCCCAAAGGAGCCAGGCCCTCCTCTGCTTCCGCAGCACTCTGCTCATAGTTCTATTTCTCAGCATCCGCAGCACCCGATCGTGACTTTCTCTCCAGATGGATCATGAGCGACTTGAGATACCATTTATAGCTTAGTCACATGCTTATCTCCAGCTCCTAACTTGGCCGCTTTGTACACAGTGGGAGTCCATAAAGTTTGCTTAATAAATAAATGGAGAAAGGAAGCAATGGAAGCTTAAAGTCTAGACGATGGTAAAGAGAAACTAAAAGGTAAATAAGGGCATCCGCTGCCATGGTCCACCCTGACCTTGGACTAGGCCTGTGCAGTCAGGGGCTCCGGCTCTGTGCTCAGGGGGCCGCAGGTCAGACTACCCACTGCCTACCCAAAGGCTCAAAGCAAGCTCAGCATCACTGGGCCCCTACCGGGCTCACCATGCTCCCTTTCTGACTTGGCATCTTCTCATTGGCAGAGAAGCAAGGGGCTTCCTGGATTCTGAGTCTTTCTCCCTCCCCGAGTCCAATGATCAGAGCCTACGGACTGTTCTTTGATATTGCTGGGATCTTCACACTTCTTTCCAAACTCCATACTCAAGGCGGCACAGAGAACATACCCTGGGTCGTCACAGCTCCACCCCACTGTCTAACTGGACTCTTTGGCAACTGATTGAACCGAGAGGCGCCCCACGTCCTCATTGTGAAGCAGGAATGGCAACCGCAGCACTCTCACAGCGCTGCTCAACGGATCAGGCAAAGCTCTCGGAAAGACCTGGCTCAGAGCCGTCAATCAGCGAGCTGGCCGTGACCACAGTCACGCCTGCGCCGAAGTCGGTCTCGCCCCTCCTAACCCACCCCGGCCAAGCCCTCGTAGGACCCGCACACACAGCGTCCCCGCCCACCCGAATGCCTCTTCAGCCTTCTCTCGGCTCCCTCCTCCGCGGGAGAGGCTCGCAGACCCTGCGGAGCAGGGTGCGCGCCCACCGCACCTGGACCAGCTCCTCACTCGCGTCCCAAGACCAGCGACAACTCAGTCAGCGAGCGGCGACGGCATGCCGGGCACTGCGCCCCCCTCTCGACACCCGTGAGCTGAGAGCCTTTCCACACCCCAAGAGCAGGACCATCGCCACTTACGGAGACGGAACTGGGGTCAGAGAGGAAGGAGGCACCCCGGCTGCAGAGACGGCTAACTGGGGCCGCTGGACTCCACGGCCCTGAGTCAGGGGTGCCTTTCCTCCACAGGAAGACTCTCTCAGGGCCTCCAGCATTTAGTTGAGGTGTCACCTTCTCAAATCCTCCCGGTCTGAGCTGGACGCCCCCAAACATTACAGCACAGCTACCTGTGCCCACATCTGTCGGGGCGCTCAGCACACTCCATAACCGACTGTTCACCTCTCGGCCCCCAAACAAAGAGTAACCTCCCTGAGGGCAGGGACCACGGCCTTATCTCCGAGCACCGGGCCTAGAACACAGAAGGTGCTCAACCGTGTTCACGGAGTAAGAAAATGGATGGACTAGCACACTGTCACATTCCCTCCCCTGCTTAGAGACCCACTCTGGTAGCAAGAAAAGCTGTGTCCTAAGCAAGCAGGCCGCTGAGCGAAGCTCGCGCACTCTGCCTTTGCATCGACGCTGCCTGTTTTGAAACGTGATGTGCTACACAGCGCTTTTCAGGCTTTGCCATTATCCCCTAGGAAACAGTACATGGATTAAAAAAAAAGCCCTTCCAGCAACAACTGGCTACAAAAGGGGCAAAGGCAGCGCACTCTGGAGAACAGAAGAGAACTGACACGAACGGGACGCCCAGGACTCAGGGAAGAAGGGTTCTCCCCAGGAACAAGACAAGCGTGTTTTCAAGAAAAAGTTCAAAGTAAAGTTCCAGTTTTATGAGACATTTTTAAATCAAGAGGTGTTTTATGTAGCAAATATTTATCATAGTAGAAAACTCACGGGAGCAGACTTGGATAAAAGGCAACAGACGACTGTTTCCTGAACTGCTCTATTTCATACATATATTTATGTACTATTGATTAAATGCCCTGTATGATTCATGAGTTTTCCTGATCACAGACGAACCGAAAAACAGGCACCAAGAGGTGGAAGAGTCTGGAAAGAGCACAGGACCGGACTTCAGAGACACAGGTGCCCGCGCTGGAGTGCAGAACGCGGACCGGCGCTGCTGGGAGGCGCTGATCTGCCCCCAACCCTTCAATGGACAGAACAGCCTCTCCCCTCACCTCTGTGTGAGTCAGAGCAGAGGAGTGCACAGTATTTCAGAACAGGGCACGGAGATAAGCGTCACCACAGCTTTCTATTAAGGGGTTTAAATGCAGGAAAGCACAACTTCCCTTGGTCAGAGGAAAAGACTTTTGATCTCTGAGACCCGCACAAACTAAACTAGTTCTAAACAGAATCATTATCACTTCTTCAACAAGGGAAAAAGTCTGGCCCTACTGAAAAGGCAGTGTGAAAGGAGCTTAGTTGTGTCCAGGTCTTTCTCATCCCATGGGCTGAGTCCATGGAGCTCTCCAGGCCAGGACACTGGAGTGGGTTGCAATGCCCTCCTCCAGGGATCTTCCCAACCCAGGGATCGAACCTAGGTTTCCCAAATTGCAGGCGGATTCTTTACCAGCTGAGCCACAAGGGAAGCCCAAGAAGACTGGAGTGGGAAGCCTGTCCCTTCTCCAGGGATCTTCCCGACCCAGGAGTCTGACCAGGGTCTCCTGCACTGCAGGCAGATTCTTTACCAGCTGAGCTATCGGGAAGGGTTAAGTTCCTCCCGTTTAAATAGACAGGAAAACAAAAGCACCACCTTTCTCACAGAGCAGACTTCTCACGTGCCATGAGAACTATGCTCTCATGTTCCTACTTGGAAGCTAACATAACCTGCCAGGTGAGGTTGGTCTCCAGCAGAGGGGGCGCGGCACCGTTTACAGACTCTGCACTCATTCCATACCTACCACCCAGTATCTGCCCCTCATCCCCAGTGCCAGTGGGGCTCTGGGTTTACCTGCAGCCCTGCCTCCAAGCATCCCACAGACCCATGAGAGTCACCCGAGCTACGAGTCACAAGGGGGCAGAAGCGCGCACGCGTCCCTCCTTTTGAGAAGTGCCTGAGGTTGAGTGCGTCGTCTTATCACCTAGAAGTATGCTAAGTGTTAGCTGCTCAGTTGTGTCTATTTGCAAATCCATGGGCTGTGGCCCGCCAGGCTCCTCTGTCCACGGGATTCTCCAGGCAAGAATACTGGAGTCGGTTGCTATTTCCTTCTCCAGGGATCTTCCGGACCCAGGGCTCAAACCCGTGTCTTCTGCACTGCAAGCAGACTCTTTACCATCTGAACCACCAGGGAAGCTCTATCACCTAGAACTCTCTCACCTCTCAAAGACTAAAGAGGAGACACCCGGATTCCAAGGTTCTCAGTAATACCTGACCAGCGCCCACTCACCACACTGCAGGCCAGCATGCACTAGCCAAGCCGGGGTCAGACTCCAGCGGAAATCTCAGAGAACAGAAAGGTGGGAAGGACCCATGAAAATCTTTCAGTTCCAACACACAGAGTTAAAAACAGGTAAGCAGGAATGGAAAAAGAAAGAAAACAAAGAATGGAAGGAAGAGCGAAAGGAAGAGCTGCAGCGCCGAGAGGCGAAGGACTCGGCGCTGCCATCGGAGGCCCTGCCGGGGAGAAGCCGGGCTGGGCAGCGCCCTCCTGACGGCCGGAGCAGGGCAGCGCGCAGGGTCATTCTACCCCTGCACCCTGTTCAGTTTCACGCAGCAGACGCTGCAACTGGAACAGGGGGGCAGGACCTACGGTCTCCGCCTTGCCAATAACAGCCTTGCAGCAGGGCGGGGGCGGGGCCGTGGCCTCTCCGCAGCACGCGCGGGCCGAGCGGCCTTCCCCACAGGGCGCTCACGTTGATCATGGCGTTGGACGTGATCCTGAAGAGCGTGGCGCGCTCGTTGACCTGCTTGATCTTCTCGCTGCTCTCGGCCGGCAGCCGCAGCGCCTCCAGCTCGCTGAGCGAGCGCTGCAGCGCGGCGCCGTGCTTGGCGATCAGGTCGTTGCAGGTGCTCAGGTCCTCCACCTTGCTGGACAGCGTCCGCAGGGTGCTCTGCAGCTCCGTCTTGTCGGTCTGGGAGACGGACTCTTCGTCGCCTGACTCATCTGTGGGGCGAGAAGGGGAGCAATGGGACCCCGGGCCCGGGCCGAGAGCCAGAACCCTCCCGGTCCACCCGCGAGCAGACCGCCCTCGGCCTACGCCGTGACTCGCCGGCCTCGTCGCCGCCGGGGCGGACACGGGGCCAGACAACAACGGGCGTTTCTCCTGCCCCGCTTTTCTAGCTTTACCGAGACGTGAGTGGCGTAAGACGCTGTTTTGAGGCGCACAGCACATGCATCTACTGGGAAATGACTGAAGCGACTAACCCGCGCCACCCCAGACACAAAAGGCAGGCTTTTCCCTGCGGTGAAACTTTCAGGACCTGCTCTCTCGGCAACTTTCAGACGCCGCGCAGCAGGGCTCGCCAGTCACGTGCTGTCCGCGCCAGCCCTGCTGCTTACTTGCCTTCTACCTGGAGGGCCACGTCTTTGGGCCACCCTCATCCAACGCGCTCAGGGCCACCCGGGGTTCTTCTAAAGGTGCAGTCTCTGGCCCCACACCTAGAAAGGCTTTGGTCTGCCTGGTGTGAGGCAAGGTCCAGGAATCTGTACTTCGCAAAGCCGCCTGGGTGATTCCGACGCGCACCGAGGTCTGTGAACTAGTGACGAGGGGTCAGGGTGGAGAAGCTAGATGGCTCTCATGGTCAGGAATGAATTACTGAGTCTTTAACCCTGCGTGAGGGTCCCAAAACAGTCAATCTGACTGTGAATGCCAACCCACAATCATCTGTTGGGTGACTGGCAGGCCCCTGTATGTCCTGGGCTGAGTTGCAGCCCAGCCCTCCGTGAACCACACTCATATCCTGAAAGGGCGATCAATTCCTTTTTCCTACAGGAGGACTCAGGAACTTCACGATGAATTCATCCGACGCTGAAGCCACCGCTGAAAGCCATGCAGGGCCTCCTCCTGAATCACAGGTCACGAAGAGGCTGTGCCTGCCTCTCACTGGCAGGTCTGTCCTTAACACTGTGGACCTACCTGCAAAGTTCTTTTCTAGCCACGTCACTTCCTCTGGGGGAGCTAAAATCGCACTAAAAACAAAACAAACAAGGAAAGACCTGCCCTATCTGTATCTGCTAGACAGAGGGGCAGGGCCGGAGGCAGCCTATCACCTGTGACCAGAGACTTATGAAGCAGGAAGCTTTCCTTTCATTGCTGCTGCTGCTGCTGAGTCGCTTCAGTCGTGTCCGACTCTGTGCGACCCCACAGACGGCAGCCCCCCAGCCTCCCCCGTCCCTGGGATTCTCCAGGCAAGAACACTGGAGTGGGTTGCCATTTCCTTCTCCAATGCATGAAGGTGAAAAGTGAAAGTGAAGTCGCTCAGTCCTGTCTCTTAGCGACCCCAGGGACTGTAGCCCACCAGGCTCCTCCGTCCATGGGATTTGCCAGGCAAGAGTACTGGAGTGGGGTGCCATTGCCTTCTCCGCTTTCATTGTTTAAGAGACTTTAATCACAGGATGGGGAACCACAAGATAAGAAGAACAAACGCTGAGCAGAAGTCAGCAGGTGAGCAGCACAGTCAGCTCTGAGCCAACAAGCTCAGTGATTAAACCACCACTTTCCTTTAAGAAAAACCAAAACATAACCAGACTGTGCTTTTTAGTGAGACTATGGTGGCAAAATAAAGACTTTTCGCAGAAAATATCACAAGTAATTTTTCCCCATGTGTCTTAGGCATGAAACAGCTGAGGCCACAGACCCAGGCATCAGGCGGGGATGAGGGACAGCTGGAGATCCTCTGCCCAGACCCGTGAGAGCAGCGCCTCCGTCGGGGTCTCTGCCCACTGCCAGAGGGTTCACACACCATGCTCTGGCAGTCTATGGAGATTGCCGGTTTCAATTCAACTAACAACCAGTTAGGTAAGATGTCAGGAGAAAAGGAAACAGTAAGGACAGAGCCAGCCTGTGAGTTTATCAGTTTGGATCTGATGTGTCAATAAAATCAATAAATCAAAACTGATTTATCAATAAAATCATCCTTTCTCAAGATTTTAAGGCAGTTGGTGGGCATGAGAAGGCAAAAGCTAACTGCCATGCTTCTAAGACAAGAGCTTCCCCATCTCAACCACTCTGACCTCTGGGGCCGGCCGCCTCCGGCCGGGGCAGGTGGGGGGCCGTCCCATGCGCTGGTGGGGGCTTCAGCAGCAGCTCTGCACCATCAGCCCCCCAGTGGGAACAAGACGTCTCCGGACGTCGCCAGACGTCCCCCGAGGGGCTGAACTGCCGGGCTGAGGACCAGCCCTGCAGGAGAGGTTCTGCCCCTGGGCAGCCGGCAGCCAGCTGGTAATCAGGTGGCAGTGGGAGCAAAGGAGGTCTGCGTGGGCGGGTGGGCGGAGCGCCCCCGAGGCCACCCACCTGACTCGGCCAGCATCTTCACCGCCCGGGCCTTGGCCAGCTCCAGGGCCGTGACCCAGCGCTGCCGCTCCACCTCCGAGCTCGCCTTCAGGTGGTAGGTCTGCGCGCCGCCGTTGGAGATGATGAAGTTGCAGGAGTCCTCCACCGTGATGTGGGCCGTGGCGAGGTTGATGGTGCCGCGGCACGTGTGCCGCATCTCTGCTTTGGACCTGCAACGAGCCAGACAGCTGAGCGGACGCACGCTGCGCCACAGCCCCGAGCCTTTCACGCATGCCACAGTCTCAGCAGGCAGCGAGTTCTCATACACCCCGCCCCTCGAGTGGCCCCCTCCAATTAAAAAGCCGATCAGCAGGAACTCCCCTTCTGGGCCTGCACGTGTTCTGAGTGGAGTTTACAGCCCCGCTCTTCCCCTCACCCTGAGTTTTGGAAAAACAGGCTTCACTGAAGGCAAACTACAGACAGCATTAACCTAGCAATTTTAAGTGTACAATTTAGTGAGTCTGAACAAATGCAAACAATTGTGCGACCACATCCACAGTCAAGATGGAGAACACTTCCCCCCCCAAGAGTCCCCTCGGCCCCTTTACAGTCAGGAGTTACCTTTCATTTAGCAAGATACAATTATCAAAGGGTGTTTATAAACTCATGCAACCAAATTCTGTATAATAATCTTATTCTCTAAGAGGAGGAGGGAGTTCTCTGGCGGGCCAACGGTTAAGATGCTGTGTTCCCAGGGCAGGGGGCACGGGTTACATCCTACATGGCACGTGGTGTGGCCAAAAAAAAAGAAGTTAAAAGAATAGCTCCATTTTACAAATATTGAACAATCCACTCCCCCAAATCCACTATAACTCAGCCAGTGAGAACTGCCACACCACTCTTAAAGCCATCTTGCAGACGTGTAAGGCACGCTTAGATGTTTAGAGCATTAAATACTGTGTGTGTGCGCACAGCTGACAAGTGGTATCTGACTCTCTGTGACCACGTGGGATGTAGCCCGCCAGGCTCCTCTGTCCAGAGGATGATCCCCCAGATGAAAATACTGGAGTGGGTTGCCATTCCCTTCTCCAGATCATCCCAACCCAGGGATGGAACCGCGTCTCCCACACTGGCAGGCAGATTCTTTACCGCTGAGCCACCAGGGAAGCCGTACAGCTTAAATGATATGGAAGAGGAGCCCCTAGCTCTCCGTGGGAGTGAAGAAAGAATATAATCTCTCCTGGTACAATCTTTCAGGAATATATTATTTCCTAAGGTCCACTGACCTCTATTGGCAGGAACTCCTAAGCCACCCTATTAATAGCTAGGAGAAATTCAGCAAATCTCCTCTCAGAGGGCTGGGTGTAAACTTTTCTTCATTGCTACTGACTGACAGCTCTATTAATAGGCTAACTCTTGAGCCTCACAGCCCTTCTTGGTCACAATAAGCTACAAGAGACTTGGCATGAAACAGAGCTGCCAGCGCAGCCGAGTGTACAGGGCGACCTGCGCTCATTTCCCCGCCGCCCGCCGACCCGCCCCGGGGACCTGCACGTTGAGACTGCAGCTTTCCCTGACCAGCTCGGAAGAGGAAGAGGCCAAAGTCCTTTGCCAGCTGCCAGCGTGCAAAGCAGGGCCGTCTCTCCTTCTGGCACATCCCAAATTCCTGCGTGCCGGAAATGACAACACCCGCTCCATCTCTGGAAACTAGGACTAGGGTGGATTTGAGACGACACTCACTCCATCTCTGGAAACCAGGACCGGGGCAGGTTTGAGAGACGACACTCGCTCCATCTCTGCAAACCGGCACTAGGGCGGGTTTGAGAGACGACGCTCGCTCCATCTCTGCAAACCAGGACTGGGGCAGGTTTGAGAAAGCCTGTTTCCTGTGCTTAGGAAATTCCTGCATGCCGGAAGTGACCACACTCGCTCCATCTCTAGAGGCTAGGACTGCGGCGGGCTTGAGAAAGCCTGCTTCCTGTGCTTAGGAAGACAGCTTGGCTATTGTCCGGTCTGTCACAGGAAACTGGCTTTTCTTCCTCAGATGCACAGATGAGAGGCCTGGGATCGCCGGTGGAGAGGGCGGGGGTCTCAACAAACAGGTCTCAATAAACACCTGCCGCTGTCACCTGACTCCTGCCCTCCCGACTCCTCCTCCCACCCCCGCCCCGCACTTCAGTTACATGATGAATGATGCAGGCTGAATTACCAGCTCACCCTCACTTTCTACTCCAAAGGTGCGACTCGGACCTTCTGCCACATTCCTCACAACGCGCTGATCTTTCCCACAGGCCGCTTCCTAGGAATCTCCTCTGCTCAGGTCATGTCCATGAACTAAAAAAGTTTCCCGAATCATACAGTCTATAGCAGTTTAGAAAATGCCAAAGGACTCTGGAAGTTCGGGCAGGCTTGACTCTGGAGCTCTTGGGGTCAAGCAGATACACCTCTGCTTATAAATGATTAGTGCAGAAGTATTTCAAAAGACATGCTTTTCAGGGTGCAAGAGAAGTTCTTCAGGCACCACAGTATTAGGTGGTGTTTTCTTATTAGTAAGTTCTTCCCCGAAAAGGCCAGCCAAAAGAGTAGCTTCATCTCTAGAAGCTAGCCAAGAAAACTAATACTACAGGCTTGTCACTATGTGTCTGGGAGAGCTGGGATTCTACACACGGTTTTAAGTAACAGGACAGCTGTGTAACTTTGTATATAACGAAGAACAGGATAGGTAAAAAGAAGGCTTGCCAAAACCTATTAGGACAGTTCATCAGAGGATGGGTTTAGGAAGCACTTGGTTAAAAAGAAAACCGTCTTTTGTAAAAGGCATATACAGGAGATGGTTTTGGAGGCATGAAAAGCAGGAGGCAAGACGACTTGGCTAAATGAACCCTAAGAACATGGAGATCCAAAGAACTAGTTTGGAGGAATACCAACTGGTTGATAGAAAGGACTTCAATGTGATTTTGAGGGTAGCGTGTAGACTTGATACTTCTGAATGCTGTTCCTTGGTTGGTTTGTGGGTGGAACGGTCTTGGCTGGCAAGGACAGGCCCATAGCATATTTCCCAACACACGGTTTGGTATGTTTGGGAAGGCATTCTAGCTGTAGTCAGACAGATACCACTAGCTTTTGTAGGAGAGAAATTAAAAATGGTTACAAGTACTGAAGAGATAACAACATATTCATTATTACTGTCCAACCAAGATCAATACTGACCAAGACAAGTTTTATCTGATTAAAGACAAAACTTGGCTGGAAAGTGGATCTGATTAAAAACTTGCATGAGGAAAAATGACCACACATTAAGGCTCTCAGCTGATACACAACTATTGAAAAATGGGGAATCAGTGTTAATACTGACTTATAAGCCAAGCTATGAATCAGTTAACATTACAATGATGGTCAATGTAACAGGAAAAAATGAACTTGAGCAGGGGAAAAACTGGAACAAACCAAAACTTTAGATTTGTGATCTAACCTTAAACTGATAATCCTGGACGAATCATTAAAAAGGAAAATTAAAAACAAAAATCAATTCTGAGTAATTCAAATGATACACATAGACGTTCACAATTAATGTCACTTAAGCAGTGAGGATGGGCTAAGGCATTTTCTACCATGTTAGAGACCAGGTAAGATTGTGTTCCTACTTCAACAACCTCCACCTCCAATCTTCAATTCCCTTTCAAGATTCTTTAAGAGTCAAGACAATGAAGTTGAGGGAAAAGAGATTCCTTCACCCAAACTGTCCCAGTGGCAAACCAACTCCTGGCAGAGGGCAAGAATATAGTCTTAACAACACTCTTTTGGGTCTCAAATAGAATGGTCTTTATAAAAAGATTTCACTTAGAGATTCCACTATATTAAGCAAAATCTTCCTTAAAGAAGACTTCTATACATTTTGTATAACACACAGCATGTCATATCTATAAAGTTGCCGTAGACAAGTAGTTCTCTCTTTATCTGACTGATTCATGTAACACTAACCTGGGTTTTAGGCTGTGTTGGTATGAAAAGAACTAGTTTCAAATCCTGACTCAAGACCGTGGGAAAGTTGCCCGAGCTGTCTCCGCTTCCTCACTGGTAAGGTGGGAATATCTCCTGACTTCCAGGTTGCCGTTGGGACGCAAGAGAATACTGTACATAGCACACCTGTCCAAACTGTCTAGCACTCAGGAAATGTTCATGTCCCGTCCCCAAATCCAGCATCCCAACCTACCCATCCATAGTGCCACTCATAGCCAAAAGCATGCTAAGTTATGGCAAGACCGTGAGTCCCCGCAAACGCGTATTAAACGTCCCAACACAAGCGCTGCCGACAGGAGTCAAGAAGACACGGGCTCTTCTTTTGAGGAAACTTGAGCCGAAGTAGCCGCCTGGCCCCCACAGTCCTGGCCGGGGCGCTTCATGGTCCCCCCGGGAGGGCGCGGGGGCTGACCCCACCCCAGAAACCCCGGAGCGCGCGCCTCCGCGCTGGGCTGTGCAAAGGCGAAAGCTGCGGCGGCTCCTGGGGAGACAGGGCTGCGGACAGACCCGAGGCCACCCTGTGCGCGCGGCCCCGCGCTGAGCGCGGAGGGAGCGCCGGCGGGAGCGCCGGCCGCCGCCCACCCTGAACTCGAGCCGGCACAGGCCGCCACGCCTCGGACTCCGGGCAGCAAAGCCCCGGGAGCGGCGCCCGCCCTGCGGACTCCCCGCCGCCCGAGGCGCGGCTGCGGACGCAGCTCGACGGGAGGCGCGGCGCGGCCGGAGCCACCGGCGGGCCGGCCGGGCGCCGAGGGCGGGGCAGGCGGCGCCGCGCGTCCC
>SJYQ01008433.1:0-12189 GCA_006410935.1 Redunca redunca
TATCTGATTGAAAGCCCTCTGCCCTCCCTGAGTGGCCAGGACTTGCTGCTGGAGGGGCTGGGCCAGAAGGGGCAGAAAGCCTTGAGTTCTTCCTCCCCACTCCCTGGCCCTTGCCTAGGGCCCACCTCACAGACCACTGCTGGAGGCACCCTCATCCAAAGGGTGGCCATCCTGGCTTGGGGGCCAGTACCTTCCTGATGTCCTTCAGACCCATGGGAAAGTCAGGCATCCTGCCAAGGCCTGGGAAAGACCTTGCCCCAAGGCCATCCTTCCAGCCCTGCCTTTTCTCGTCCATATATCTTCCCCTGGGACACAAACAGACACAGACAGATAGCAGTACTGCTGCTCAAGCAGATGTCCAGCCAGGGAATATGATACTAGCAATTCCCAGAGCACACCCTCATCTCTCCCTTGACTCAGAGGAGGGAGGAGGCATGCTGTCCCTTCCCCAGGGAGGCATATTCTCACCAGGAGCTCTGCTCTCCCTCAAGTTGACTTTGAGGATCCCCACCCCTTCCTCGAGCTCAGCCTTTTCCTCATAGACCCAAGACAGGGGAAGAGTAGATGGTTCTGCTACCTCAATTGCTGAAAATTGGTTGGGAGCTCTCTTTAGAAAGAGAGTGAGCTTAAGATATTTTGTGTCACCTGAGAGCCTTGGCAGCCATTCTAAAACAACAGAAAGGTCTCATTCAACATCCAATTTCAGATAAAATTACAATTGTGAGATGCGTGATGAAGGAAAAGAAGAAAGCACCACGAGAGGAGGGCTTCCCAGGTGGTGCTAGTGGTAAAGGATCCACCTGCCAATGTAGGAGACGTAAGAGATGCAGGTTTGATCCCTGGATTGGGAAGATCCCCTGGAGGAGGGCATGGCAACCCTCCCCAGTATTCTCGCCTGGGAAATCCCATGGACGAAGGAGCCGAGCAGGCGATGGTCCACGGAGCTGCAGAGTCAGAGGTGACTGAACCCACCAGCACACACCATGAGAGGAGATGTTCGTGTGCTGGAATCAGACTGCTTGGGCAAAATCCCAGCTCTGCCTCTTTTTAGCTGTGGGCCCTCGCCAGGTTACTTACCTTCCCTGTGCCTCAGCTTCTTCACATGTGAAACGGGAATGATAACAGTGCCCACCTCATAGGGTTACATAAGAAAACATAAATAACCCTGCTAACAGGACCTGGCACATTAATACATGCTCAGTTACTATAAATTTCATGAGGACATGGACTGAGGGATCCAGATACTTCCTAGACACTCAACAACAGCTGATGAAATAACAAATGTTGGAGAATATTCAGGAATACCTATCTGAGAGGGGGTAATCAGAGCAACCACTCTGAGGAGGGAACACTTAAGCATTGTCACGAAGGATGAGGGGACTGTCAGCCAAAAAGTCAAAAGAAGACAAGAGGAACAATGGGTTAGTTACTCTATCCTCCCTACAGTAAAATTTCCCCAAAGTCTGATGAAGGCAGATTGTATCACGTTACACGGCAGACCTAGCAAAGTTGCCTTAGACATTTAATATAATGCATACGTACAGAGTCCTAAGCTGCTAATTCCCTCAAGATCAAAACAGTTGGCCACTTCCAGGAGCTAAAGCCCCGCAGGCGCTCTGTCCTCTTCACAGGAGCCCTGACAATGCGGTCAGCAGTGCAACCCTTTCCTCTCCTGGCGTCCGGTCAGGAGTCTTCAGGGAGGCCCCTGATTCCTCAGAACGTGGTGGTTGTCTGCAAAAGAGTCTGAGACCAAAGCTGTCCACTTTGTCTGCAATGTCACCCGAGGACAGGGCCCCTGCTCCCCACTCAAGGCAAACCTGTAAAACTCTACAGAGGTTGGCACCAATCCATGGCCCTGTGAGCTCCTCTTTTTGCCCCCCTGTATCTCACAGCATCCTGCCCCAGTCCACCTTCTAAGAGTTCGAGGGCAGATGAAACAAAGAACCAGAGCAGGGAAGGGCATGGGAGCAAAGACGGGTAGAAAAGACGTGGCTGGGTGTGCCCTGTCGCGGAGCACACACCTGAGAGCTCTCTCTGCAGCAGGCACACGGGAAAAGAGCAGTGAACAAACATCAAAAGCAGGATTCTGATTCTTCTTAAGGAACTAAAGAACCGGAACGTGAAAGAGTAATTGGAGTTAAAGGCTTCCAAGATTCACAGGGCCCAGGGCAAGGATGCAACTGGAGGCCCCAGCCCAGCCAGTTCCCTTCTCTTGCCACCTGACCATCCTGCCACACTGGGGACCTCATCGTTATGCAGTGGACACTCCAGGCCACAAGCCTTGTCCACGTGAACTCCCCCACCCCGTCCAGACAGCCACCTCTCAGGACCAAGGGTGCAACCACCACCCTCAGGAAGACTCGCTCAGAGCAGAGACCAGCAGAGCAGGGCCCTGGAGGTGGGCTCGGTTGGGGATGCCATTCCAGGGTCCAGGGGCACCCTGAGCATAGTCTAGAAGGGAGATGAGCAGAAGCTCCACGTGGGTACACCTCCTTGGCCTCAGGGATTCTTTATTTTATGGGAAGAGCTACAGTTAGAAGAGGGTCAGAGAAGGACCTTCCAAAGTGCAGGGGCTGAGGGCAGAGGGGCCAAGGGCAGTATAGTGCACTTGTTAGTAGAGAACCAGAAAGTATAACTGGGGCAAACGGACAGGAGTTGGAAGGAAGAATATGCCCTAGAGAACTTTCTTCCCTCTCCATAAATTTGTATGTCCAGCTCTAAACTCATCTGCATCACCAGTTATCCATAAAATAATGGCAGATCCACTGTCACCTCTAACTCAGTGTGTCCAAAAACATAATCTTCCTCCCATACTTCACAAAACCTCCACTGAGCTGGGGGGACCATCATTTTCACTGTCCTAATAGGCTAAAAGAGCAGAATCACCTTCTCTGTCCTCTTCACCTTCCCCAGTACTTGGTTTATCTCTGTCTCAGGCCCCTTAGCTAAAATTTAATAATTATTATATATAGGTAAAAATGAAACCTTTTTTTGATGAGAGGTAAGACTTTGGAAATTGGAAAAACAAAAAGAGCTTTTGAGAAATAAGAGAATTTATCTTCCTATCAGATCTTAAATCACAGCCATCCAGTACTCACATCTACCTGCAGTGGCCAGAGAAGCATAATGACAACTCAAATGGCATTAAATAACTTACTTCCAATATAAGGCCCTAAGAAGAAAAACAATTTTATGATAATGACAGTGGTCATGAAAAGAGTTTAAATGTATACAGACAGACTTCCTTGGTGGTCCAGTGGTTAAGACTCCGTACTTCTAACAAAGCGGATATAGGTCTATCCCTGGTTGCAGAACTAAGATCCCCCATGCCACGTGCTGGCCAAAAAATAAAAACAAAAAGCACACAGAATGTTTGTTGTCCGCTACCAACATGGTTCAGATGGTAAAGAATCTGCCTGCAGTGTGGGAGACGCGTGTTCAATCCCTGAGTTGGGAAGATTCCCTGGAGAAGGGAATGGCTACCCACTCCACTGTTCTCACCTGGAGAATTCCATGGACAGAAGAGTCTGGCAGGTTGCAGTCCATGGGGTCACAGAGAGTTAGACATGACTGAGCGACTAACACATTTACTTTTTTTATCAACACAGTTAGGGATTCCCTGGTGGCTCCATCAATTCAGAGACTGCCTGCAATGCAGGAGACCCAGGTTTGATACCCGGGTTGGGAAGATTCCCTGGAGAAGGGAATGGCAACCCAATCCAGTATTCTTGCCTGGAGAATCCCATGGACAGAGGAGCCTGGCGGCCTACAGTCCACAGGGTTGTAAGAGTCCAACACGACTTAGCAACTAAAGCAAATACCACCACCAACATGGTTACTTTCAGAGTTCATTTCTGTTTTTTCACTTGCCAGCCAAGACTTTGGTAGCAACAAAGCGGTGATTCCCATTATATGCTAGCCTGATGCCGTGTGACCTAATGGTCAGTATCACAAATCCCCAGGCAGATGTAAGAACAAGCAGTTTATAGACTATTAACTAGGGTATATCCAAAGATTAATTTTGAACGTTGCATCACCCAACAGTGTACATACTGAGCATTTAAGTCTGTGTATGTCTCAGGTTACAGCCATTTTTAGTTACTGTGAATCTGGTCAGCATTATAAATGGCCAGGCTAAAATATCTGCTGGAGGAGCAGGTATCATAAGCATGTGACTCACCAGCTCCTCTGACTCAGTGGCCCCATATGAGTAAGAAGCTGTTAACACCTAGATCCAGTCACAGTGCCTCGAGTCAAGGAGCTCTGAGAAGTTGGAACCAAATAGCCAGGAGTCCCCACGGGTATCTTAATGACTGTATCCCTCCGTGATATGCAGCACCTATATTTTTTGTTGCTGTAATGGCAAATTTGGCCTGATCATTGTTTCCAAGCACACTGAAACTAGATGATGATATATTATAGTCGGAACTGATCCCAAGATGGGAGGTGCCTCTCTCTGCCAGGGTTTGACAAACTCCTAACGTAGGTACATAAGGACTGGGAGACTGTGCTAGGAATCAGAAAGGCACAGTAGGTGCCTATAGTAGGTGGCGGTACCAGCAAGAGTGCCATGTAGAATGTTAAGGGAGGGTGTTTGCCAGGTTAAATAGGATCAGCCTTTCTGTCACCTAGAACCCCAGGTGTAAGCACAAATAACCGAGAAAATAGCTGGTCCTTAACAAAAACATCCAAGGATTCAGTTTTTATTTTCATTTCTGCAGCAGCAATGAGGATACAAAGAAAACTTCTATTCAATTTGACACCATCTGGCATCTCAAAAGTGTAGGGGAAAAAAAAACATATAAAAAGGGTCCTTTATCATGAATTCAAACCACATCCTAAAGGGACTGGGAAAACATCACTTTCAAAACCCAGATATTTCCAACTTATTACTCTTAAGGGTTACATAGGGACGAGATCATCAGTAACCTCCACCAAAAAACTTTGAAAAGAAAATTAAAGAGAGAGAGACGGAGGGGAAGAGGGAGGGGAAGAAAAAGGGAGAGAGGAGGAAGGAAGCGGGGAGAGGAGGAGAGGGGGAACCGCTATGATGAAAGCCACAGTATCTTTTGTAGCCTAATCCTGCAAGTGCCATATCACGATTTCTGCTATGTTCTATTGGTTACAGAGCAGCTCGAGTATAACATGGGAGGAGACTACAGTTCAGGGCTTCCCTAAATTACCGTCAATATCAGACGGTAGACTCTGGCTGCAATGCGGAGACCTGGGTTGGATCCCTGGGAGGAGACTGCCCTAGAGTGAAACTCAGAAGGTGGAGCTTCCTGGGGCGGTCTTGTAGGCTATCACAATCTTATATAAAATAACTGCTAAATTCTCCACTTATTCTAATTTACTAGTAGACTCTTTTGGCTCTTCTATTCAGATAAACATATTATCTGCAAATAATATACTTTCTTTCCTTCCAAGTCTATTTTTACTTCTTTCTTTCTTTACTTCACTGGCTCAGATTTNATCTCTGGTTCCTCTCCTTTTCTAAGTCCAGCTTGAACATCTGGAATTTCACAGTTCACATTGTGTTGAAGCCTGGCTTGGAGAATTTTGAATATTATTTTGCTACTGTGTGAATGAGTGTAATTGTGCAGTAGTTTGAGCATTCTTTGGCATTGCCTTTCTTTGGGATTAGAATGAAAATCAACCTTTTCCAGTCCTGTGGCCACTACTGAATTTCCCAAATTTGCTGGCATATTGCGTGCAGCACTTTTACAGCATCATCTTTTAAGATTTGAAATAGCTCAACTGGAATTCCATCACCTCCACTAGCTTTGTTCATAGTGATGCTTCCTAAGGCCCACTTGACTCCACATTCTAGGTAAGTGATCACAACATTGTAGTTATCTGGGTCATGGAAANTACAGTTCTGTGTATTCTTGCCACCTCTTCTTATATCTTCTGCTTTTGTTAGGTCCATAACATTTCTGTCCTTTATTGTGCTCATCTTTGCATGAAATGTTCCCTTGGTATCTCTGATTTCCTTGAAGAGATCTTTAGTCTTTCCCATTCTGTTGTTTTCCTCTATTTCTTTGCATTGATTGCTGAGGAAAGCTTTCTCTCCATGCTATTCTTTGGAACTCTGCATTCAAATGGGTATATCTTTCCTTTTCTCCTGTGTCTTTTGCTTCTCTTCTATTCACAGATATTTGTAAGGTCTCCTCAGACAACCATTTTGCCTTTTTGCATTTCTTTTTCTTGGGGATGGTCTTGATCCCTGTCTCCTGTACAATGTCACGAACCTCCATCCATAGTTCATCAGGCACTCTGTCTATCAGATCTAATCCTTTGAATCTATTTGTCACTTCCACTGTATAATCATAAGAGATTTGATTTAGGTCATACCTGTATGGTCTAGTGGTTTTCCCTACTTTCTTCAATTTCAGTCTGAATTTGGCAATAAGGAGTTCATGATCTGAGCCACAGTCAGCTCCCAGTCTTGTTTTTGCTGACTCTATAGAGCTTTTCCATCTTTGGCTGAAAGAATATAATCAATCTGATTTCAGTATTGACCATCTAGTGATGTCCATGTGTAGAGTCATCTCTTGTGTTGTTGGAAGAGGGTTTTGCTATGACCAGTGCGTTCTCTTGGCAAAACTCTTTGCCTTTGCCCTGCTTCATTCTGTACTCCAAGGCCAAATTTGCCTGTTACTCCAGTTATCTCTTGACTTCCTACTTTTGCATTCCAGTCCCCTATAATGAAAAGGACATCTTTTTGGGGTGTTAGTTCTAGAAGGTCTTGTAGGTCTTCATAGAACCATTCAAATTCAGCTTCTTCAGCGTTATTGGTCAGGGCATAGACTTAGATTACTGTGATATTGAATGACCCAACCCACAGAGACTGAGCCAGAACTGTGTCTGAGTATCTCCTGTGGAGGTCCGGGTCAATAGTGGCCTGCCTCAGGGCAGGGACTCTGGGTGCAGCAGACCTGGGTATGGCTTAAGGCTTCTTGGAGGAGGTTGCCATTAACCCTACCATAGAACTGCCAGAACTTACACAGGACTGGCGAAACAGACTCTTGGAGGGCACAAACCAAATCTTGTGCACAACAGGACCCAGAGAAAGAAGCAGTGACCCCACAAGAGACTGACCCAGACATGCCCATGAGTGTCCAGGAGGCTCCAGCGGAGGCGTGAGTTGGCAGTGGCCTGATGCAGGGTCGGGGGCACTGACTGCAGCAGTGCTTGCATGGAACCTTTTGAAGGAGGTCACCATTGTCTTCATTACCTCCACCATAGTTTGTCCTCAGGTCAAGCAACAGGGAGGGAACACAGCCCTGCCCATCAACAGAACAATATCTTATAATAACCCATAATATAAAAGAATCTGAAAAAGAATATATATTAATATATATATTTATTATATGTATAACTGAATCACTTTGCTGTACACTTGAAACTAGTACAACATTTTAAATCAACTATGCTTCAATTTTTTAAATTGGGAGGAGAAAAAGAAAGAAAATTCCTCTTTGAATGTGTAGCTATTCATGCATGCATGCTCAGTCGTGTCGAACTCTTTGTGACTCTATGGGCTGTAGTCCACCAGGTTCCTCTGTCCGTGGTATTTTCCAGGCTAGAGTACTGGAGTAGGTTGCTATTTCCTCCTCCAGGGAATCTTCTTGACCCAAGGATTGAACCCATGTCTCCTGTATTGGCAGGGAAATTCTTTACCACTGAGCCACCAGGGAAGCCTGTCTTGTCATTCACTGCCCCCCTGAAACCTGACCTCTTCACAGTCCTCCCCGTCTCAATTGATGGTAACACAATTCTTCAGATTGCTCAGGCCAACAATCTTAGTGCCTTCCTTTACCTTTCCTCAAAGATCCCACAGCCAGTATGTCAACAAATTGCCTTAGCTTTTTTTTATCATGAAAGCAGAATCTGCCCACTTTTCACCAGCTTCAGTGCTACCTCCTGGTCTGAGCTACCTTTGTCTCTTGCCTAGATTCCTGTATACCCTCTGACTGGTCTCCCTGCTTTTACCCTTCTCTTCCAACCGTCTATTATCTACACTGTATCCAAAGTGATCCTTTTCAAATTCAAGTTAAATCATGTCATCCCTCTGCTCTTAATCTTGCAGTGACCTCCCATCTTATTAAAGGGATGCTAATGACATTCAAGATCTAGCCTTGTCACCTCTCTGCCTCTTTCCCTTCTACTCTCCTTCTTGCTCATACCACTCCAGTTGCATCACCTCTTGCTTGTCCTTGAACATGTCAGGAATGCTCCCACCTCAGGGCCTTTGCACTGTTGGTTCCTGAACTGCCTGAAATGCTGTATCCCCATCTATCTGCATACCCCTCACCTCCTTCAAGTCCTTACTCAAATGTCTCCTTCATTATGTGGTCTGCCTTCTTGGCACTGCCTTTCCCCCTTCCCCTGCTCCATTTATTGGGTCATACTTTTCCCTTCAATAAGGCTCCTTCCACTAGAACTTAAGCTCCATAAGGCAGAGATTGGTGCTTGTTTTGTTCAGTGATCCATCCGAAACACATAGAATAGTGGCTGACAAATAGTAGATGCTCAATAAATATTTGAATATAAATGAAAATGAATGAATGCTTTTTATGGAGAAGAAAACCTCCTTTTAAGGACTATAGTCCTCTATCTACCAAATTTGTGTTCAATAGTCCCTAAAGGAACACAGGAACACTCTTCTGAACAGCTGCTAGATGCATAAATTCTAATATTCTAAACACTAACACTTTTTTAAAAAATGCTTTTTGCACTGTGAGAAGTACTGTCCAGGCACTTCTCTTTTAACCCTTACTACCCAATGAAGTAACTTGAAATGATGTTGCTTCCACTTTATAGACAGGGGTCCACCATCTTAGAAAGACTAGGTAATTTTCTCAAGTCATACGGCTTATACATATAGAATAGTTTCTTAACCACTCTACAAATCCATCTCCTTCAAGTAAGAACCTACTATCAGTATTGGTTCTTTGAGAGTCATTGCTTAATGATTTGTTCAAAGTCCTAAGAGTCCTACCCAATTGTTTGAAACTGGCAGTGGAAAGACCTTAGGAGTGTGACCAACTAGTCAGGCAAAACCATAACAAGAATGACAGACTTCAATTGGGTTCCACTGAATCTCTAACCCTGAGAGTTAATGAGCCTAACAGATTGAAAAGACATGGATCTAGGATTCTCAAGTTCAGATGTCTTTAGAGATAAGCAGAAAAAATATTTTTACATGTTGTGTTAATAAACACAAAGCTTAATCAAGTAAAGTGTACAGTCCAGGTAGGAGGAGGGTTGGTGCCAAATTCTATGGGGAGTTAAAGACAGTCAATAAAATAGAATATAAATTCAAGGCTGGGCTGTGAAACAAGCTCACCTGCAGGGCATTGGTAGCTATGCTATAAATAGCACTAGTATGTCCCAGCAGTGTTGCCATCAGAAAGGCACCTAGTTACCACCTCTGAGCATTACTGTGATTCATTGGGATGACAGCCACATTGTAGGGATAGTGGATTGAATGGTGGCCCCCAGAAAGACATGTCCATGTCCAAATCCCTGGAACCTTATATAAGAAAAGGCTCTTTGCACACATAAGGACATTAAGGATCTTGAAATGAGATCATCCTGGCTGGATTACCAGAGTAGGCCCTAAATCCAAGGCAAGAGTCCTTAGACAGAAGAGCAGGAGTTCCTTGGTGGTCCATTGGTTAAAAATCCGCCTGCCAGTGAAGGGGATAAGGAAGATCCCTGGTCTGGGAAGATCCCACATGCCATGGAACAACTATGCCCATGTGCTGCATAGAGCTCATTTTTTGCCACAAGAGAAGCCCACACACCACAAAGAGTAGTCCCCTCACTGCAAATAGAGAAAGCCTGAATGCTGCAAATAGAGAAAGCCTGAATGCTGCAAATAGAGAAAGCCTAAATGCTGCAAATAGAGAAAGCCTGAGTGCGGCAAAGAAGACCCAGGGTGGCCAAAAATAAATAAATAGGTATAACTAGTAATTAAAAAAAAAAGAAACACAGAAGAGGAGACACACAGAGAAGGATGTGAAGATGGAGGCACACATTGGAGTGATGTGACCACAAGCCAAGGAAGCCGGGAAGCCTGGAGTCACCAAAGGTGCAGAAGATATGGAAAGATGCTCCTCTCCAGCCTCCAGAGAGCAGGGTCCCGCTGACATCTTGATTTCAGACTTTGAGCTTCCAGACCTGGGAGAGAATAAAACGTCTGTTGTTTTAAGCCACTCAGCTTTTGACAAGTTTGTAACAGCAGCGCTAAAATTGTCATACAGAGCTTAAACATCACTCCATCCCAGTCTGGCTTAGATTTATGTATGTATGTGTTTAAGGAAATCAACCTGCTGCATAATAATATTTTGTGTGAAGGAGAAGCATATATTTGGTATTTCATGTGCCTGTAATGTTTAACACAATTTGGCCTAATATTAAAATTAACAGATTTTCAACTCCAATTTATAATATGTGAATAATTGCTTTCAGTTTTGTTATAATTTTACTAAATTTATATACAACATTGAAACATTTAAAAGAAGTTAAGGTTGGCCCTATTTATAAGTTTGAATTATGAGTGGTGGCTCAGATGGTAAAGAATTTGCTTGCAATGCAGTAGACCTGGGTTCAATCCTTGGGTTGGGAAGATCCCCTGGAAGAGGGCATGGCAACCCATTCCAGTATTCTTGCTGGAGAATTCCTATGGACAGAAGAGCCTGACAGGCTACAGTCCATGGGGTTACAAAGAGTCAGACACAACTCAGTGACTAAACACACACTTGTTATTTGAGTACTCAGGAAAATTGTGTTAGTTCAATCAAAGCATGGAAATAATAAAGAAATAAATAGAATACAGTGATTTATAAATGCAATTTAAAGTTCTTGAAGGTGTTAATTTAGCTAAGCTTAGAAATAGGATGATATATTATCCAAAGGCCTTTGACATAGTTTTAAAAAATATGACAGGATATATATATTATTACAATGAACAATAACATTTGATGCAGAACTTAAAAGCTTCAGAAAAAAATAGTTTTTGAAACCTGTAACTTTAAATAAATTGAATGTTAATTTTTAAAAGCAACGTTAACCTCTGAGTCATTTTTACTGCCTCAAAACTGCCAAAAGGCTCACATTTAATAGAAGCAACATGAAAAAAACTTTCTAACTATGCCATCCTTCCGGAGCAGGGCCCTGGGAGGTGGTCAGCAGAAGTGAATCAGTATCTGGACTGATCCCCAGATCTGAAAGTGATCTGGAGAGCAGCAGACAGCCGTGAACTTCGCTGGTGGAGGCCTCTGTTCTGATTCAAAGCGTTTCTCCAAAGGCGGAGGAACGTCAGGTCCAAAGGCCTCTAGTGACTGAACAGATAACATGAGCTTCGTTGAAGCTCAGCTCAGCTCATCCCTGCCTCTCCTTCTCAGGACAGCACTGTGAGGATGGCATACAGTCTAGTGTGTGATTTTCTGTTAAGAGGAACCAACTCTGATCCTCAAACTCATCCCCATTGAGTCAGTGATCATTGGATGGCATCACTGACTCAATGAACGTGAGTTTGCACAAACTCCAGGAGATAGTGAAGGGCAGGGGAGCCTGGTGTGCGGCTGTCCATGGGATCGCCAAGAGTCGGATGTGACTTAGCGACCAGACAACAACAACAAGCTCTGTCCCTACAGAGAAAGCCACAGAACGACCCTTTCTGGGTTTAGTCCTTTAATTCCCATCACTTCTGCCCTTATCATTGGTTTCTTCTGTGTGGCTGCTGGCCCTAAAATTTCCAATTTTGTTGGCCCATTGGTCGGGTCCCTATGAAGAGAGCCCTGGGCAGATGCTGCCATGACCTGGGATATAGAATAATAGTCTTAACTTTACCATTGTCATTTCTTTGAAGAACCACAGCAAAAGACTTAAAGATGTATCGTGGCAACTATTAAAAAAAAAAAAAAAAAAACTCTATGGAAACAGAAATGATTTTATGTGAAGAAAAACCTGAAAAGAGAGTTGATAATGATCTTAACATGTGTAACCATTATAAGACTATCATTAGTTCTGTCTGCATCTCTATTTATTTTAAAGCTCTCAGTGTGCCCCAGGGATGGGAATGGGGCAGTGGGAGAAGTGAGGTGAGTGGGAAGCTGGAGGCTGGATTGGCAGAGGTGTGGCCCCAGAGTCAGATGCCTCCCCACCTTGGACTGCCCA
>SJYQ01008434.1:8401-25121 GCA_006410935.1 Redunca redunca
GGCTCCAAAATCACTGCAGATGGCGACTGCAGCCATGAAGTTAAAAGACGCTTACTCCTTGGAAGGAAAGTTATGCCCAACCTAGATAGCATATTCAAAAGCAGAGACATTACTTTGCGAACTCATTTCTGTCTAGTCAAGGCTATGGTTTTTCCAGTAGTCATGTATGGATGTGAGAGTTGCACTGTGAAGAAAGCTGAGCACTGAAGAATTGATGCTTTTGAACTGTGGTGTTGGAGAAGACTCTTGAGAGTCCCTTGGACTGCAAGGAGATCCAACCAGTCCATTCTGAAAGAGATCAGTCCTGGGATTTCTTTGGAAGGAATGATACTAAAGCTGAAACTCCAGTACTTTGGCCATCTCATGTGAAGAGTTGACTCATTGGAAAAGACTCTGATGCTGGAAGGGATTGGGGGCAGGAGGAGAAGGGGACGACAGAGGATGAGATGGCTGGTTGGCATCACTGACTCGATGGACGTGAGTCTGAGTGAACTCTGGGAGTTGGTGATGGACAGGGAGGCCTGGTGTACTGCAATTCATGGTGTTGCAAATAGTTGGACATGACTGAGCGACTGAAATGAACTGAACTGAACTGAACTTTAGTTACTAAATTTCTCTTTGGTAAAGTATATAAAGAAATAAGCAATCTTTGCTTTGAATAAGTGAATCTTCAGTGTAAATGTCTAACTAGGAGTAAGTCCATATTTCTGCAGCAACCTTAGGAAGATGGAATTATAAGGAACAGAGCCCTATTTTTGTCAAAGAAGTATACCAAAAGACTAATAAAAGACCAGGCCATAGGCTAGAGTAATTACAATTGATGTATAGATATTATAAGCTGTATGCTTGAATGGCAGATGAGATCAAGCTTGGCAGCCCTGTGAAAAGAGCCTCTGTGGGTGCCTCAGTGGCAGACAAGCCCCAATACAAGAAGAGCCACTCCCAATATGTGTGTTGCTGGTCCCATGCAATCTAGAGAAGAAAGACTGAATGATAATAACCTGCTGGTGCTGCTGCTGCTAATTCACTTCAATCATGTCCAACTCTGTGTGACCCTATGGACAGCAGCCCACCAGCCTCCTCTGTCCACGGGATTCTCTAGGCAAGAATACTGGACTGTGTTGCCATTTCCTTCTCCAGATAATAACCCACCCTGTGACAAAAAGTGTTGGGGTAAGAGGGAGAGTAACATTGATTTCTCACTAACCACCCTTTTCTCATTCATCAAATAAATGTTCATTTTAAGAATCTGGGTATAATCATTTTTATTTTGGTTTGTTCACTCAGGCAACTTGTCAGTTCAGTTCAGTTCAGTCACTCAGTTGTGCCCGACTTTGTGACCCAGAGGGGAAAAAATAAACTTTTTATGGATGGAAGAGTGTTATCATTGATCCGTAAGACTAGTGCTGAAGTCAGTTCATTTTTAGTCGCTTTAGTCATGTCTGACTCTTTTGCAACCCCATGGACTGTAGTCCGCCAGGATCCTCTGTCCATGGGATTCTCCAGGCAAGAATACTGGAGTGGGTGGCCATTTTCTTTTCCAGGGGATCTTCCCCACCCAGTGATCCAACCAAATATCTGAAGTCTCCTGCATTGCAGGTGGATCCTTCACCGCTAGCACCACCTGGGAAGCCCATCTGGTAAGACATAAATCAAGCACATCAGGGCATGTTTTCTTGAACCCAGCTGAGTGTACAGATCAGATAGAAACACATAACTTCACTGATGTCTGAGAAAGAGGTGTGCAGATTTCCTAATGTCTCATGTCATTTATCTGTTCTCTCTCAATAGGTGGCTTCTCCTAGCAAGATCCTGATTAGACCCCATGCCCTCTGAGCCAGGGACATCCTTTGAAGGGGTGCTTGCTTATCACATAGTCATTCTCAATTCTGTCATATAAGACACTGGATATGTTGTCTAGAGTAATCTATGTTCTATTAAGGACCTCAAGACCAATCATTACAATAACAAATTGATTTGAAAGGTTTTTTTGATTTATTTGGGGAATATATGTAGGGGAGCCTTTTTTATCTCCTAGGACACCAATATAAATGCAAACTCAGAAAACTAAAAAAAGAAAGAAAAAAAAAAAGCATAACTATTCTTACTTTGAGTTTGAGACACTAACGCTTACCAGTGTGGGAATTTATTAAGTTAGATTGTCTTAGTTTTGTCATGAGGAGGAACCAGGGGATATATTTGCCCTTTAAGGATTTTGGGGAGAAAAGAAACCTAATAGCAAAACCTAATTTTGTAACCTCAATTGCAAAAATGAAAAGAATTCTAAGTGAAACAAAAATGTACACAAGAGATGCATGTTTGATCCTTGAGTTAGGACGATCCCTTGGAGAAGTAAATGGCAACCCACTTCAGTATTCTTGCCTGAAAAATCCCATGGACAGAGGAGCCTGGTAGATTACAGTTGAAAGGGTCTCAAAGAGTCAGACACGACTGGGAAAATAAACACATGGAAAAGTATGCAGAAACTAAGACCAAAAAAAAAAAAAAAACAAAAATGTACCAGGAAACAAGAAATGTTCACAGACAGCAGGGATTGTGTGCTTGTGCCCTGTGCTCAGTTGTGTCTGACTCTTTGCGACACTATGGGCTGTAGCCCTCCAGGCTCCTCTGTCCATGGAATTTCTCAGACAAGAATACTGGAGTGAGTTGCCATTTCCTTCTCTAGGGGATCTTCCCAACCCAGGGATTGAACCTGCATCTCCTGATTCTTCTGCATTGGCAGGTTGATTCTTTACCACTGTGCCACCTTGGAAGCCCCATAGCAGTGATTAAGCTGAGCAAATATCCTTCAGGTATGAATGATTAAATCTTTGTCCCTTCAAGCTGTGGCCCTGGTCCCAGTTGATTGCTTCTTTACTTAGAAACACTGAAGGCAAAGAAACATTGAAGATCCCTTTTACCTGAAAAACACAAAGGCTAGTGCTTTCATTTAGTGACTAGAAAAGAAGTTGTTGTTAAGGTCAATGTGAGGAAGCTCTAAGTTGTGATTCAAAAAGAATTAGGAGGCTATTTCTTTGCTTGCAAATAAATGGGACATCTTTCTATTGACAGGATCAGAGAGCATCACAACTAGGGGAGCATTTGTTGCTGACTTCTCTGAGACTATTCAGTTCAGTCACTCAGGCATGTCCAACCCTTTGTGACTGTCTGACTCTTTGTTTGTTCTCTCTTGAGCTGGCCCACTGTTCCAGCAGCATCTCCCACTCTAATAAACTTTATTCTCCTCTAATTCTGCCTTATGTCTAAAACTATTGGGAAATCTAAATGTGTGGGCTCAGGGAAGGGAAATGTAACTGAGCAGGCCCCCATGGGACCTTCCCTACAGGCCTTCCCCCATATCCTCTGCTTTAGCTTCTCTCAATGTGTTTTCTCACTATTTCTTGGAGAAAATGTGAATCTTCCTACTGACAATTATAAAATCAACGTTCGCAAATTTTCTGACTTCAATTATAGTCATTATGGTTAAGTTTAGACTGATTAATTTGGATTATTATAGCATATACATAAATTTAATGAATCATTATCTACCTAAAATTTTTGTAACAATACGCTTTTCATTTAAACATGCAATAGCACTTTCTTTGGCATGTATAAATCAATCATTGTAAGAATAAAGGATATAAAACAGTTCCCCAGGAAATGAGATAGTTCTTCAGTTATGTAGATTTTTTTAAAACTGTGATTGTTAACTTGGACTTTGAATTTAACTTATAGCGTATGACGCTTGTGACTTTAAATTTGTAATTATATCCTTTAGAGTGAGTTTCTCCTTTAGTGTAAAGTGTATAACTATGAACTCAAGTGTTTTTTAATGACTAAGCACTTATTGGCTGATGTGCTGTCTGTTTTTTTTGTCACTGCTAAGCCACACCTATCAGTGAAGTCTGCTTCTCAGGTAGCCTTCTATACCAGGTCAGAGCATTTCTGAAAACATCAGTGATCTCTAGGCCTTCTTGCTCCCCTGCCACAAAAGCTAGAGTTTTCTATCCATTTTCAACTCTTTGGGCTTAAAGTAGTTCTCTTTCAAAGACTCCCACATCTTGGTTGCCAGATGTGTACAATGATCTTAATGATTCGGTATGACTTCTGATTTGAACCAGAAGACTAGAGAGCTGTGTTGGTTATTTCAGGTGAGTACAGAAATCTCTCATGAGTTCATATGTTACAAAACTGTCTCTAGCTTTAAAGGGTTTCCATCTTTTCTTGCTCTAATACTAGTTTCACCATCAAGTCTTAACGCATTTTCTCTTTTTCTGTGTTCTCAATGAGATAACCAACCGAGTTAGGACTCATTCACTTGACAAACAGTTATTGAGGGCCTTCTATTTGCCAGGCCCTCTTTATTCTAGGAACTGGAAAGAGATCAGTGGATGACAGAACATAGTTCCTTTCCTTGTGGAGTGTAGGTGACTGCCAAGGTGGCTAAGGTCATATAAGTGCCTGACAATAACCTTTTGATTGCTGAGGCATCCATCTCTGGGACCTCTGTCTTTTACTTTTATTGGCTGGGCTATGTGGTTTGTGAGATCTTAGTTCTATAACCAGGGATTGAAACCACTCCCTTGGCAGTGAAACCGTTGGACCACCAAGGAGGTCCTAAAGGCCTCCATCTTGATAGGACATATTGCCAGCTGTCTACAACTACTAATAAACACCTAGATAAGATGCCAGGTTGCCCCCAACCCATGAAGTTCACCCTTTATAAAATGCCAGGTAAACTAGATAACTGACCGTTCACTTAAGTGACTCCATTCCTCCCCGCAAGAGCCCTAATTCCCTCTCCTACATTTTAATTTCACCATCAAAGAGTGAACTTATGAAACCCTAGGCACCCTACCCTCAACCCTTAAAAGGCAGAGTCCCAGGTGCTTTCTCCCTCTCTCCTCATGACTTCACTGTATGGCCCTGGATGCGTCATGTACCCTCTAGATCTGTGAGTAATAAACTTTGCTTTTTTCCTGATGGTTGCTACTGAGGTGGGTCTTGCAATCATAATAAGAACCAAAACAGCCAGTCCAGAGACAACACTGGCTGGTGCGGAAATGTCTGTGAGGACTCCCACAGGTAGTTTCAGCCCAGCTGAGTGCCTTAGCGTCACATAGAGAGGCAGAGACGGACATGAAGTAGGTTGTTTGTCAACCACAGTCACAGTTGGCTCAATGGGCTCGGGGTTCTGTGATGAACTAGAGGGATGAGGTGGGGGTGGGTGGTGGGAGGGAGGCTCCAGTTTACAGTCAAGGTTGTAAACCATTGTATTACAGTTAGTTGTTTGTTGAAGTGAAAATACAGTTTACTTATAAATCAATTTTTTATGAGATGAAGAATTTTATCAAAAGCAGAATTAATGAAAAGGAGAACCTATCTCCTACTCATCTATCACCTGCTTTTTTTGGCTTTTTTCTTAGTATTTTTTCCTCTAAGTTGATGATAGCTAATTCAGAATCAAATAGGCAGTAGCTCCTTGGAAACAAAGTTCAAAAATTCAAAGTAGGAGCTCAGAAAGAGGTATGATTTTGGTAACTTTGCACATTATCTGGAAGATCACTTCCTTTTTAATCTATTTCTTCAAGAAATCTTAAAAGGCTTCAAACGCTAAGCCAGTTGTCTTTGTCTTTGGAAACGAGAATTAACTATCAACTATAGATTTTGAAATATCATCCTCGGTGTTCCAACAGCATTTTGGCCAAGTTTTTGTCGTATACAAAAGCAATAGTTTATTAAAAGTTATTTCTTCCATAACTCTTTGAGATCCTATATATTGCTTCTCTTTATTATGTTTCTTTCATCTGTAACAGTATCTGAAATTTTACAGAGGTTATTAAATGAAATCGATGAACTTCTATTTCACAAGTTTTTTTCTGAGACTACTATTAAAATTGAGAAACTTGAATCCAAATGGCATCGAGTTTCTGTTGAGAAAGGAAGTACAAATGAGTGTAAAGAAATCTGTCTCACATTTGCATCTTTGCATACCTGACTTTCCTTTTCCAGATGTCTCCACAAGTGGAAAAATGCTGCCAGCACCAATGATGAGTGGGCACATTCACTGCTTAATCTGGAAATCAGTAGCCGATTGAAAGCAAAATTCAACTTTTCCATTTAGAGCTATGGGAGTGGATCTCCTTGCATAAATTTCAGAGCTATGGCTGGAATAAAAAAGAGAAAGATCTTTATGAAGATATGTGAGATGGTATCTGAGTCTTATTAAGCATTTTTGAAAAGGATCAAACTGGGTATCATTCTACAACACTCGGACAGCAAAAAAACAAGAAAAAAAATCAGTGAAAAATAGTATTAGCTTTCTGGATTCTTTCTACAGAAATGCCATCTGGAATCGAAAATACTTTTCTAGTAGCAACAATAGGAGGATTTGTGATTGGAATGTTGGGGAATGGGTTCGTTGTACTAGTTAACTGCATTGACCTGGTGAAGAGACAAAAGCTCTCATCAGCTGACTGCATCCTCACAGGCCTGGCTATCTCCAGAATCAGTCAACTTTGGGCAATATTATTTGACTCATTTTTGTTGGTACTATGGCCACACCTATATGCCATTGATAAACTAACACAAATTTTTAGTATTTTTTGGACATTGTCCAATCACCTAGCTACCTGGTTTGCCACCTGTCTAAGTGTTTTCTACTTCTTCAAAGTAGCCAACTTCTCCCACCCCTGCTTCACTTGGCTGCGGTGGCGAATTCGTAGTGTGGTACTGGTGCTTCTCTTTGGGTCTTTGTCCTTACTGTTTTTGAACTTTGAATTTATACATGTGTTTAATAGTGTTTGGACTAATGATTACAAAATATGTGCAAGAAACTCAACGTGGTCCTCAAATGTAAGTGAAACTCATTATCTTCACCTGTTGATTGTTTTTAACTTCATCAACTTAATCCCCTTTCTTCTGTCCCTGACCTCACTGCTCCTCTTAGTTCTTTCCTTGATGAGACACATCAGGAATTTGCAGCTCAACTCCAGCTCAAAGGATCTCAGCACAGAGGCCCATAAAAGAGCCATGAAAATGGTGATGTCTTTCCTCTTCTTCTTTTTCATTCATGTTTCTTGCATCCTATTAACAAGTTGGGTTTTCCTTAAACTGCAGGGACATCTGGCCAAATTGGTGGTTGTGTTAATTTCGACTGTTTTTCCTTCAAGCCACTCATTTTTCCTAATTTGGGGAAATAGCAAGCTGAGACAAAATGCCGTAGGACTACTGTGGTATCTTAACTGCCGCCTGAAAAGCGTGAAATCTTTAGCTTCATAGATTTATCCAGAATTTTCTATATTCCAAGAGCATTGAATTAATCAAGATACAGTAAAGATACATTTTTAATTTCTGTTTTTCCTACTGGATTCCTCTGAATTCCACTGAGCATCAGAAAGTTTCCCTAGAATGGCCTATAAACTAACAATCTACTCACAGAGGTGAATTGATTTTTTACAAAGCAAGCATCATGGTCATCTTACAGTTCTACTAATAAAAACATTGGTGTATGTTTACCACAGAATATATAAGGACAAATACATGATCATTTGGACATGTCCATCCTTGCAAGGTAGAGCAGGTTAAATATTTGTATAATATTAAGCTAAAAATAAATCAAAGGGGCTTCTCTGGTGGCTCAGTGGTGGAGAGTCTGCCTGCCAATGCAGGAGACATGGGTTCAGTCCCTGACATGGGAAGGTCCCACATGTCATGGAGTAACTGGGCCCTTGCACACAACTATTGAGCCTGTGCCCTGGAGCCTGGAAGCTGCAACTACTGAACCCATGTCCTGCAACTGCTGAAGCCTGTGCACCCTAGAGCCCGTGTTCTGCACCAAGGGAAGCCACCACAATGAGAAGACCACTCTCTGCATCTAGAGCAAAGCCTGCACAGCAATGAAGACCAAGAAAGCCCAAAATGAAAAATAAAGAAGTTAAATTATAAAAAACAGATAAATGAAGGGCTAAAAATGTGGTAAGCACAGAACCTTAAAATGGCTGTTGACTTAAAAAAAATGCACAGTGTGAATTTTGCAAGTTAGATTTTTCTTAGGGCAAAATGAAGACAGCAGTCCTGGATTCAGCACCTCAGGTAGGTCTGAGAGACTGCTCCAAAGAGGCAGGGGAAAAGGTCAGTATAGATGTGATTTTGGTAAAAGGGGTATATATGCAATCAAGCAGGGTTTTTTTGCAGAATGTTTCTGCTAGTCACAAAGAACAGTCCTCACCATGAAGGACTTTAGTGTTTTTTAGATATGAGGAGATACAACTAGGCTCTCATAAGTTGTCTACTGAAAATATCTAACAATCTGAAGACCTGTTCTGCCAGTTGTTCCCTGAGATCAAAGTACTTTATTTCTATTCTCCACCCTGAACTCCTAAAGGAGTCTCGAAAATCAGCAGCTGCAACAGTAGATGATTTAATCTTTATGGAGACAGATGGCAAGTGTCATTTTGGGGCTGACTTGGCCAACATAACTTTTAGAAAAAGGAGCAGATTATTATTAGGAATCCAAGCTAGACTAGCCAGTACTTTGTAGAATAAGAAAAAAATTAACTGAACCTATAAAAAGAGGCTGTATAATTATCCTAAGTATATAATAATACTTTTATGTCTACTTAATATTTTTCTGTCTACTTTACATGGATCAAAATCAAACTTTGATATAAAATTTGTGTGTGAGGTGTGTGTATGTGTGTGTGTGTAAGAAATGTATGAACAATAATGCCCCTTGTCAAAGAGAACAAAAACAATTCACCAGGGGTAAAAACAGAAAGGAAATTTTACAAGAGAATGTCACCTATTTGTAGAATTTTCAGACATGTTTATGGGTGTGTGTGTGTGTCTGTGTGTGTGTTTGTGTAGTGCTGAGTTGATGTTTATAATGATTAAAATAAAATAAAAGCAGCTGAAAATGTATATGCATCTTAAGACCAGTAGGTGGCAAATTTGTGCTTGCTAATGACATTGGTGGTGGTGCTCAGTTGCTCAGTGGTGTCTGACTCTTTGTAGCTCTATGGACTATAACCCATCAGTTTCCTCTGTCCATGGAATTTTTCAGGCAAGAATATTGGACTGGGCTGCCATTTCCTACTCCATAGAGTCTTCCTGACTCAAGGATTGAACCCAAGTCTCCTGCATCTGCTCCATTGGCTGGCAGATTCTTTACCACTGGGCCACCTGGGAAGCACCCCCAACCCCCGCCAAAAAAAAAAAAAAACCATAAAAAATGAAGAAATCTTTGCTAGAATTGCCATAATTTGTCAATGGTAGAAGCAAAAAAACAAACACTCCCCCAGCAAACTAGAAAATAAGTGTTGAAAATATTTATGAAATATATGAAAATATGTGGTTAAAAGTTGATTTTGATGGAGCAGTAGGTCAGGTCTGATACTCGGAAGAGTGTAAGAACCATAAGGGCTTTGTTAAGTGTACCCTTACTCCAGGGAACTGAGCTATGGTGTGCTCTGATGTTAAGGATGATGAGGAGATGATAGATTCCTAAGCTGTATTCATTATGTTGGACACTATATAAGAAGCTTCCTGGGTGGGTGAAGTAGATGAAGATGGTCAAAATGTAAAAACTTCCAGTTGTAAGATAAATAAGTGGTAGCAAAGTAATGTATAAAATGATGACTATGATTAACACTGTTGTATGGTAAATTTGAAAGTTGCTTAGACAGTAGATTCCAAAAGTTGTCATCACAGAAGAAAATATATCTCTTTTTTTTGTATTCTTACTAGATGATGGATGTTAACTAAACTTATTGTGGTAATCATTTTGTAATATATGTAAGATAGATTGCTATGTGTATACCTTAAACTTATTGAGTGCTGTGTCAAGTATATTTCAGTAAAAGTGAAAGAAAACTTGAATTTCCTAATGATTGTCACTGGAATTACCTTGTTTTAGGAAAAGCGAAGATTCTAATTATACCGGTTATATTTAAGTTCAATATGGAGGATAATTTGATTTATAATCCCTTTCAGTAAAAAAGCTAAAAATTCCTTTGTATTTATGAGAAGCACAGTTTTAGTTTTTAGATTTGCATTTCAGTGTTTCTAAACTTTTCTTTAACGACTAAGGAAAAAAAATAGATTCAAGCAACTATGCATAGCCCTTGAAGCTTATGAGGCAATTTAGCAGCAAATGTCTCATTAAAAGATTAAATCCTTCCTTCTCATGTACTAATCTTGGAGAGATAAGCTGTAAGAAATAGGAGCCTATTTCAAATAATTGGTGCACAAAAAAAATGACTATAAAAGATGGAGCCTGGAGAATAGGTCAGACAGTGGCTACCAATGTATTTTGTGTCTTCTCCCTATTAAACTGGCATTTAGGGATTAAACTCTGTGCCTCTCAATATAGAGAACAACAAATGGATATCAAGATCAGGGGAGCAGGGTGGTATGAACTGGAAGATTGGGATTGACATATACACACTACTATGTATAAAATGGATTTCCCTGATGGTTCAGATGGTAAAAGAATCCACCTGCAATGCAGGAGACCTGGGTTCCATCCCTGGGTTGGAAAGATCCTCTGGAGAAGGGAATGGCAACCCACTCCAGTATTCTTGTTTGAAGAATTTCAAGGACAGAAGAGCCTGGTGGGCTACAGTCTATGCGGTCGCAAAGAATCAGACATGACTGAGAGACTAGTACACACACACTTATAAAAGAGATAACAAGAACCTATGGGATATCAAAGAGAACTCTAGTAAATGCTCTGTGACAACCTATATATCAGTGAAGGAAAGGACATCTATAAAGGGGAAGGAAGTTTTAAAAAGAGGGAATTATATCACTTTGTTGTGCAGCAGAAACTAACACAATGCTGTAAACCAATTATAATCCAAAAAATTAAAAACAAAACACAGCTCTGTGCCTCTCTTTTCCATAGCACAGCCTGCATTAGAGGCCCCAGGCTTGACCCAAGAAAAGCTACTCGTATCACATTCATAGCTGGTCTCATGCAATCTGGAGAGTGCTTGATTCTATACTGGACCAAATTATTGGGAAAATAAAACGATTGTCAATGTTTGCCTGCTGATCTCGTCCCTCCAAAATAAACTTTTTTTAGTCCTGGTGTTGCAAATAAGCTGTTTCTGATGTCAAGTGAAAGTGAAAGTCACTCAGTGGTGTCCAGACTTTGCGACCCCATGAACTATACAGTCCAGGAATTCTCCAGGCCAGAATACTGAAGTGGGTAGCCAGTCCCTTCTCCAGGGGATCTTCCCAACCCAGGGATCAAACCCAGGTCTCCCACACTGCAGGTGGATTTTTTTTTTACCAGCTGAGCCACCAGGGAAGCCCAAGAATACTGGAGTGGGTAGCCGATGACTTCTCCAGAGGATCTCCCCGACCCAGGAATTGAACAGGGGTCTCCTGCATTGCAGGCAGATTCTTTATCAGCTGAGTTACCAGGAAGCCCCGTGTCAAAAGAGGCTAGAACTTAAACTGTAAAGAATTTTAGTGTTCAAACCATGCTGTCTTGAACTTTACTGAAAGGAGAGATCCCAGCAGAAATCTGCACAGATTAACACAGAATGTGACAATGCTGAATCTCTGATTGTTCAGGTATTTTGTCTGCTGCTGTTGGTTAAACCTCAGGTCCTCTGAGCCAGAGACTTTTATTACTTTCAAGCTGAAATACAGAAACCAGAGGGACACCTGAAAAAGCCATTCTTCCACAGTCCACCCACTTTGACCTTGGTTAGTGCTGTGTATAGAGATCTGTGCTTTGGGCTGGATTGCCCGTAACAAACCTTCATTTATAAAATGGATCAGGTGGTTGGTTTGGTCAATTTAGACAATATACATTTTTTGGAGGGAAAAAAAGCACAGGTGACAGATGGGTTATTTTCAGTTTTGGAGGGATACCAACATAGATACTAGATACATAGTCTTCTGTTTCAGAAGACTAACGCACTATCTTAACTTGTATATTAGTACCTCTATTTCTTAGTCCCATGTTTAAATGAGTTCTAAAATATCTTCTTTTCCTTCTACAAAGTTTGGCCTAACCTCTAAATTTTAAGGCTTCTATTAATTGTATTCCTCTTTAACTGAGGTTTGAGATTTTTTTCTTATCAGTTAAAAAGCTAAAATAGACTTCTAAAAAACAGCTTTTTAAAAAAAAAAAAAAAAAAAATCTTTGTTGTTTCTTTATCTGCTGGACACAATCTATACTACCGCGCCAATGATTTCAGAGTCAGATGTTCTTAGTACAGCATTTCCTTAGTGGTTTTTGCTTTTTGGTGGTGTGATGATTTATTTTTCCTCATTTTGATTTGCATGAAAAAGTATACCCACTCTCCCTCACTCAATACATGAAAGGCCTCTATTCCTCCTTATTGTTCATTGATGGCACTTCACCCACCTTGCTGTGAATAAACCCACTTGGTGCTTGAAAGCCGTTAAGGTTGACCAGGAATTTCTAATGCTCATTATAGATCCCTAATTAGGACAGACACTGGCAGGAGCGCCCTCTGATGTACTTTGCTAAGAATTCCATTGTTTTCGTCATTAGTTGTAGGCACTCAGGAATGTCCTTTGGCCTTTCAGCTCCTCTAAGAGGAATGCTGAGATCCTATCAGTGAGAAGCAGAAGTGGGGAGGAGTTGGCTTCAGCTGCGAAAAGATTCATGACCTGACCTGGTAGAAACCCTTCTGGGAAACATCGAGGGCTCTTGTTGAAATTTCCAGGTAGTTCCCACACTCAGGGTAATTCAAAAAGTAGACTTGATGTGACTCAATTCAGGCCAAGTGTTGAAAATTCTGCCAGTTCTTGTAGGGGTTCTTTTCTTGGTCCAGTTGTTCAGAACATTTCAAATCTACTCCTCAGACTACCTTCCAGGCATTAGGACTTCCCTCTCCTTCTTTTGTCCCTATACTCATAAGCTTTCTATTCTGCCACCCCTGTATGTCTCCATGTGTAAGTCCTTTTTTTTTTTTTTTCCCTTGACTCTATCAAATACTACTGATGCACCAGGAAAAGTCCCCATTAAAACAGGACTGCAGAAATTTTAAAAGGAAATTGTTAGGTCTCCTTAGGACACTGATGATTCAGCTTCAAAATTTATGTTTGTAACTGATCTCTATTACATCATGGGAAGGAAAGTGTTCTCTTTCCATCCTAGGGTAAATGTCCTTTCCTCTGTCTCTTCCATCATCTTCACCCCTCTTCTCCACAAATAGGCCAAATGGCTTTAGGTATCAGAGTATAAAACACTTGAATTGATATATCAAATAATGTTAAAAAGTCAAAGTGTTAGTCCTTCAGTCATGCCTGACTCTTTGTGACCCCATGGACTGTAGCCCATCAGGCTCCTCTCTCCATGGGATTTCCCAGGCAAGAATACTGGAGTGGGTTGCCATTTCCTTCTCTAGGGGATTTTCCTGACCCAGGGATCAAACCATGGTCTCCCACATTGCAGCAGATTCTTTAATGCCTGAGCCAGCATGGAAGCCCTATCAAATAATGTTAAATATATTCTAATACAAAAGACCCTCAACAATTTTATTTTAAAAAGATATCCTCAAATATTATTTGTGTTATACTTTTGTTTGAGAATCTGAGAAAAGCAATGGGATTAGAATTGTTATTGTTCAGCTGCTAAGTTGTGTCCAACTATCTGTGACCCCATTTTTCCTGGCAAGAATACTGAAGTGGGTTGCCACCCCCTTCTCCAGGGCATCTTCCCGAGCAGGATCAAACCTGGGTCTCCCACACTGCAGGCATATTCTTTACCATCTGAGCCAAGCAAATATTGGTAGTGAAGGTTGCTCAGTCATGTCCAACTCTTTATGACCCCATGAACTACACAGTCCATGGAATTATCCAGGCCAGAATACTGGAGTGGGTAACCTTCCCCCTTCTCCAGGGTATCTTCCCAACCCAGGGATCGAACCCAGGTCTCTCACATTGCAGGCAGATTCTTTACCAGCTGAGTCTCAAGGAAAGCTCTCAAATAATGTTAAATATATTCTAATACAAAAGGCTCTCAATAATTATATTTAAAAAAAGATGTCCTGAAGTATTACATAGGTAATACTTTTGTTTGAGAATCTGAGAAAAGCAATGGGATTACTCAGAATTGCTGTTGTTGTTTTTCAGTCAGTAAGTCATATCCAACTCTTGGCCACCCATAGAGGGCAGCACACCAGGCTCCCCTATCTTTCACAATCTCCCAGTTTGCTCAAACTCACGTCCACTGAGTCAGTAATGCTATCCAACCACCTCATTCTCTGCTGTCCCTCCTCCTGCCCTCAATCTTTCCCAGCATCAGGGTCTTTTCCAATGAAAATAATTACCTATAGTTAAAAAAAACAATGAATTCCTTATCAAATGTATCTTTAGGAATAAACCTGAGATTCCCTTGTGATTTGGCCAGTTACTATGACCTTGGAAACATACTCAACCTCACAAAATCCTAGTTTCCTTATGTGAAAAATGATGGCGAAAGTATCTTCCTCATAGGGTATACACAAGGATTACGACCATATAAGTAAATAAGTTTTCATAGTTCCTGGTATTAAAAGCTCAATAAAAATTTTAAAATGTTAATAACTTTAAAAAATATTGATAGTGATGCTATGTTTTTTTGCCAAGTAATCACTTAGGTTATGTGTTTACTATGATCATTATGTCTCCCTTTATAGCTAAATTTTTTTTATAGTTAAATTTTAATAGTCTCTACTCCCTAGAATTTTTTTCAGCTACACTGCATAAACAAGTTTTTTCCTTTATTGATCAGAATTATGCCACCTTTTTGCTTCTTCAAGTTTTAGAGCTCTCTGGGCAAATTAATATTCATCATGGCCTGTAAAAACTTGATTTATGGGCAATAAAGTAGATGCCTTTAGTATCAGGGACAAATATATCCTTATTTCTTTTATTGACTGCTGACTAGGTATAGGAAAATCAACAAATTTAGCATTCATTCAACAATATTTATCTACTCAACAATATCTACCTAATATCACACTAGGCAAAGCTCTAGGCTGGAGACAGAGCAACAGACAAAATCTTTGGGTTCATGGATAGCAGGAGGAATAAAATTACTTGTAAAGTGGAATAGTAAGTAGTTAATAAGAAGCAGTGAGGGCAAAAATCTCGTTTTCTTCTGTGGGAAACTTCACTGAGCTGTAATATGTAGGAAGAAAAATAGACACCTGATTTTAAGAGCAATTGTTAAGAATAAGTGGAGACCTATAACTGATTCATGTTGATGTTTGTTAGAAACCAACACAATACTGTAAAGCAATTATCCTTCAATTAAAAATAAATTAAAAAAAAAGAATAAGTGGTAAATCACAGAGCTTTCATTCAGTTCCTACTATATACCTGCTGACAGTATAGGCTGTAAAATTTGATAGGCTATAGTATCTTCCCTCACAGAGCTTCTAATCTAGTTGGATGATATACTAATAAATCTGCTCCAGTTCCTTACTGTCTTCAGTGTTGTTGTTTAGTCACTAAGTCATGTCAACTCTTTTCCTCTGTCCATGGGATTTCCCAGGCAAGGATACTGGAGTGAGTTGCCATTTCCTCTTTCAGGGGACAGTCCCAGGGATTGAACCTGTGTCTCCATTGGCAGGCATATTCTTTACCACTGAACTACCTGGGAAGCCCTTCTCCAGTGTAGCAGATGACTAACAGAAAAGGCTGAGGAAAGCACATGTTCATGAGCCACTCAAATGGAGTATTCCTGTATGTCACCATTCCAGGGCTAATGGCAGCCACATTCTTTTGTGTTACAAACTGGGATATTAGTGCCATGAAAGTGATGCCCATCATTTGCCAGCCCACTGGCATTACTGAATTATTTCATTGATCTAATTACATTTCTCATAGTTTAAACGAAGATGTTCTAGTCCCTGTACTTTCATAGCAACATATAATTACCAAGGGAAGAGATTATAGTATAGGAAGCCTGTCTTCTTGAATATTAAAAAAAAAAAAAACCTACATACACTAATTAATGCACAATTAAGAATGAATAAAGAAGCCTACGATACTGGTATAGGTTTATACTAACATAGCCTTTTAGATGGACTAAAAGAAATGAACTCTAATCTGATCAGGAGCATCTAGGAAAAACTTAGTGGAAAAAGTGATGTCCAAGTTTGGCCTTGAAACAGAGTAACTACAGACAAAAAACAAACAAGCAAACAAACAAAACACAGGTACAGAAGGCAGAAGAAACTGTAAGAAGAAAGAGGAAGTTGTGTTCCAGTTCAGCTGGAGACAAGGAATGAAGGGTAAGAAGAACAATTACTCAAAGCCAGACATGTTGCTGAAGGAGGCACTTACTTTACAATTCTAGGGTACACTCGTTTGTTGGACACAATTAGTGAAATGTGGAATACAGAACATTACAGTTTCAATCTTTACCTTGACGAATGACTGTCCCTTTCTGCTCAAATGTCTCACCTACTATCTTTCTGGAAGGGCTTCCCTCTACCCTTATTGTCAGTAATCTACAAATATCTTTCAGTACCAAAACCTTCCACGGGTAAAACAAGCACTTCAGAGTTTTAAGGTTTATTCACAAGTTAATGAGATATTCTATAAAAACAAATACTTTTATTGTGTATATATCAAGCACTAAGGCAGGCTTATTTTTAACTCTCAGAGTAATCTATCTATTGGGTATGTTTACTTTCATTTAATAGGTTTGAAAAAACAGGGATTTAGGCAGACCATTGGGTTC
>SJYQ01008435.1:0-11374 GCA_006410935.1 Redunca redunca
TCAGAATTTTCCACAGTTTATTGTGATCCACACAGTCAAAGGCTTTGGCATAGTCAATAAAGCAAACTTGGAGAGTAGATCTTAAAAGTTATCACCACCACCAAAATAAAAATTAAAAAATTCATTTTATGAGGGGATGAAAGTGAAAGAGAAAGTGTTGGTTGCTCAGTTGTGTCCAACTCTTTGTGACTCAATGGACTGTAACCCACTAGGCTCCCCTGTTCATGGAATTTTTCAGGCAAGAATACTGGAGTAGGTTGCCATTTCCTTCTACAGGGTATCTTCCCAATCCAGGGGTTGAACTCAGGTCTCCTGGATTGCAGGCAGATTCTATATAATCTGAACCACCATGGGGATATTAACTAACCTTATTGTGGTAATCATTTCACAATATATACATTTGTCAAATCCCCATGTTGTACACATTAAAGTTACATATGTCAATAATATCTCAAAAAAAGCTAAAACAAAAGAAAACAAAACAACACCCCAAAATAGGCTAAAATCTAGAAGAAGAAAAGAACCCAGAGGGGTAAGTCTGGCAAGAAAAGTCATTTTTCCCTGAGGGCACTTGATGAGTCATAAGGGAGTTGTGAGACTGAGCTCTGGTTGTGGTGCCCTCATGAGAAAAAGGGATAAAAGTTGAAGTCCAAGGCCCAAACAAGTGGGAAATGTGACAAGCCTTCCTACCACTTTAAACTGAGACTCTGAGTAGCTACCTTTTCAGGATAATGGTGAACTAGCAGTAACCAGCCCTTGCATAGACTTGTAGTCTATATATCCATCGTGGGATGTTCTATGAAGCTCTGAATTTGGATTAAAATAGTGTTGGACAGGTATCATCCCCAGGCATTTGTCAGAAGCAAATGAAAATACTTTCTATAAGGAGGTACTGTCATCCTAGGCCTGAAATCATTGTTACAAATAATTTTTCAATAATATGTCAGCACATAGTCAGAAGTAACTAGGCATACAAAGAAAAATATGTACTGTGAGTTACAGACAGCAGAAAAGAATAGATGACAAAAACAAATTCACAAAAATTTTAGACATTAGAATTACAAGACACACTACAGTAACTAATTGATCATATTTCAAAAAAAGATAAGCTTGAAAATATCTTTGGGGAACAGAAGATGTCATATAGACAATTTGGGAAAGGATCAAATATAACTAGAACTAAAAAAAATATAATAATAAAAATTGAGAATTTAATGGCTAGGTGGGTTTAACAGAGTTATTGAACTGGAGATAGGTCACAAGATACTGTCCACAATTATGCCTGGAGAAACAAATTATGTGTAAAAGAGGAAAAGGTAGATCAGAGACATAAGAAATAGAGTGAGATCTAACATACATTTAATTGATGTCCTGGAAGAGAGGCAAGAGAAATGTGAAAGAAGATTATGGCTGAAAATTTGGATCCATTAGAGGCATCATAGTGAAAGTACATAAAATCAGAGACAAAGAAAACTATGATAACAGCTCAAGATGGAGGTGAGGTCCTAATCAAGGGCAAAAGTTAAGAGAGATTGAAACAAGGCTATGGGATGTTAGACTCTGGCCTTCAAAATGCATTCGACTCAAATTTTCCATGAAAAACAATTTAATAAAGATATTGCCCATTTTATTCCCAATTAACAAAGTATATTTGTTAAAAATTGTATTATTTAGAGCAACCTGACATGTAGGAGCTTCACAGTTGTCATGCTTGAAAGGCCATCTTCCTATAAGTATGTATTTCTTGTCTCATGGGCCATGAAAGAAGCAAGAGTTCTCCATGGGTCTAAAATGCTGGTTGCAGCTGAGAAATGTGCTTATATAAGGTCTTCTAAGAGTAAGCAGTGGCGCCCCACTCCAGTACTCCTGCCTGGAAAATCCCATGGATGGAGGAGCCTGGTAGGTTGTAGTTCATGGGGTTGCTGAGGGTCGGACACGACTGAGCGACTTCCCTTTCACTTTTCACTTTCATGCATTGGAGAAGGAAATGGCAACCCACTCCAGTGTTCTTGCCTGGAGAATCCCAGGGACAGGGGAGCCTGGTGGGCTGCCATCTATGGGGTAGCACAGAGTCAGACACGACTGAAGCGACTTAGCAGCAGTAGCAGCAGCAAGAGTAAGCAGAATAAAAGTGAATCTTCGAAGAAAGGCTTCCTTTTGCTTACCCTTCACCAAACTTTCACTCGGTTTCTAAGGAAAAATTTATAAAATAATTAATTCTGTGCTTCCCAGGATGCCTTATTACAACCTTCAATCTTGACCATGTGCTTCACTCACTGTCTAGCTGGACTGCTGTTGAATTCCCGTAGGGGTTTCCTGACCTGTTACTAGAGCTGTTCATATAATGGCTGGTTGACTGGCCACCTGTCAGAGATAGCCATATATGGGCATCAGAGTTTCTGTGGTCTCCTGTACCTCTAAAATTCTCTTCCAAAACCCTAAGCTGAAAAACATCTCTTGGTAAAGTCTTCTGAGAGGAATTTCAAGTGTTTTTGCATAGACTCCTTTATGTATTTCTTCTATTTGAGGGACAAACATTCTTATATACCCTCTTGAGCCTCCTCCCTAGAAAACAATTTTTCCAAGAGAAAATCTTGTGAGAGCTAGAAAGCTTTCTCTGTTGCCTCACCCCAAGCCAATCAGAAAGTTGTCCAACAATGAAGATCTACTTCATTTGTGGCATGCAAATATGTCAACACCAATTTTGATCAAATGTCCTTAAGAGAGAAGTTGCTAGAATTTTGATTCTGAGTTTGCAGGCTTTCTCTTCACTTTTACTAGGAATTTACAATTTGCGTAGGTCACTGCTTTCCCTCCACAGTCTGCAGAAACTTGATTTTTGATATATAGCATGTTCCAGCAGTATCTTATTCCCTTAGCATGGAAGAGGAGGTATAGGAAGAATGAGCCATTAACTCAAAGGGCTTCCTCCCCAGAACTGGTTGTAGCATATGTGCTAAAAAGGATTTGACTAAAAATCTGAAGATTTAGATTGGAGCTCCATCATCAGCTACCTGGGCATGTGTCACTGCCTCTGAATCTTAGTTCTCTCATCTGAAATATGGGTGTGATAATAATGCATATAATGGAACAATATAGTCAGAGGGGAGCCTCTGACCTCGCTAACTTCCTAACTCTTGGGTCTTCACCTCACCTAATTCTTTAGCCCTTTCAGATTTCTCATAATCTCATTCTGGAAAGACTGCTGTCATCACCGCTACTATCCACCAGAGGTCCTCAGCTTTTTTGGTCTAATTGTCGAATGAATCTGTTTATCTAATTGTTTTCCGAACGCCGGGACGCCAGGCTGACGGGAAAGAACCCTTCGACTCCACAAGCAAAACAGACGAGTGATAAACACAGGGAGCAAAGATCCTTCTGATATAGGAGGTTTTAGTGCACAAATGGATAAACTTCTACACCAGGGTCCTAGCGGCCACCAGCTACCCTGTACCTTAGCAGGGCTGCTGATGTCTGGCCTTGGGCACCTTTGCTCCTGTTCCCAGGGGTTGAGAAATGGTGATCCTGTACAAATGGTTAATAGGCAGCTCCTGGAGTTGTGCAGGGCACAGAATTCTTGCTCATCTTTTAAGACTCAGTTAAGCTGTTATGAAGCTTTTTCCAACTGGCCAGGCAGAGATAGTGACTCTTTCCTTCACGTTCCAAGGGGTGCCTTCAACAGGGAGGGGACATATGTATACCTACGGGTGATTCATGTTGATATATGGCACAAACCAACACAATATTGTAAAGCAATTATCCTCCAATTAAAAATAAATAAGAATTTAAAAGACAGTCCTCTAGACCAACACTTCCCTCTTGTATTGGTATCTTTGCCTCTCATCTCTCTTCCGGGATGGACTGGGAGTTCCTGTAGTCTGGCAACTGTTTCTGATTCATCTTGTGGCTGTCTGTAACCAGTTCAGAGTCTGCTTTAGAGTGAGAACTCAACAGATGTCCGTTGAAGGAAGCATCCCGGAAATGAACACAGGAAAAAATTTGTCTGCAGTTGGAGTTCCCAGAACATGAGGACTTGGAAGTGGCTATCGTATGTATTGGTTAGAAGGCTCAAAGGTGAAAGCTGAGAGAGAAGTCTAAGTGCCACATGTTGGGGAACAGGCTTTGCTCTATGGGGTTTTTTTTGGGTTTCATTTTGATGAAAGGAATCCAGAAGATGTGTTTCTCTACCCAAACCTCAAAGAATGCATCCTCTTTCCAAGAAGGGATGCTGTAATTCTGTCAGTGTGTGGGATTTAGAGGCAGATGGATTTTGGCTTAAACTTAGCTCTGATGGAGGGGGCATCAGAGTCAGACAGGGACTTGAATCCCAGTTCTGCCAATCACCATCTATATGACTTTGGACAAGTCACAGTCTCTATCTGATCCTCGGGCTTTTCATCTGTAAAATTTGAGGATTAAATGGGGATTAAGTGAGATCAACATGGTAAAGCACTTAGAGAAATTATTGACACAATTGTTAGAGTGGATGAAAGAGGTACACTACCCAGGGCTTCTCTGGTGACTCAGTGGTAGAGAATTCGCCTGCCAATGCAGGAGACCTGGGTTCCATCCCTGGGTCAGGAAGATCCCCTGGAGGAGGAAATGGTAACCTACTCCAGTATTCTTGCCTGGGAAATCCCATGGACAGAGGAGCCTGGCAGGCTACAGTCCATGGGGTCACAAAAAAGTTGGACATGACTTGGTGACTGAGTACCAAGCACAACCACATTCATTCAGGGCAAGCAAAAGATGGGATGAGTTCCCCATCACTGGAAGACGTTCAATGACAGACTACATGACTGCCTCTTAAAAATATTATGGAGAGAATAGTAATGGTTGGACCAGATGAAAAAATTGAAGTCTTTTCCATTTATTAGTTTTATAATTCAACAATTCCCAAGGATTAGAAGTGTAGACATAAAGGTATATACTGAGACCATTCTGCTGATATAGAGTGCTTATGTCCAGATAGGGTATTTTTGGAGCAATTAGCCTAAGTATGTGAGTACATGCTATCCAAGGACTTGTGTGTGTGTACAGCAGTGTTCAGGGAAACTGGTACTGTCTCAAACTTGAGAGTACATTGCCAGCTGTGATGCCTGCTGCTGCACATCTGGCATCTTGCCCAATAATCAAATAAGCCCCTGAAGCGACTGCATGTTCATTTTGTTCCTTGACTCAGTCAACCGAGGCTTTCCATACTAATCTCTCATTTACTCTTTTGCAGTTTTATCGTAATTGACTCTTGTTTTGGGAGAAGATTTCAGGAGCTGGTACAGGGAAAGAGTATTTATTGGTTGTTGTCGCTTTTCTGTGTGACTCACCATCTCTCTTTCAATTTAAGCTTCGAAAGAATCTCCATGATACTTTTCCCCACAGTGCCCTCCTCAGATCATGGCTCCCACCTCTAGTTCCTGCCTTCTTGCCTGACTTGAACTCTTGCAGTTGTCTTCTAATTGGTTTTTCCCTTCAGTGTTTGCTCCGACTTTAATCCATTCTATATTCAAACCATTTACTATTTGATTCCAACTGACCCTTCCAGCTCCCTCCTCCCCCTCCTTCCTGACATGTGCACCTACCTTCCATCCAAAGGGGCTACTGGCCTTTCCTTAAGCAACAAACTCCCTTTTGGTGAATATTCAGTTTGCCAACTTCATTTGCCTAAATCCAACTTATCTTTTAAACCTAAGACCACATACCTTCCCCGACAAAGCACCCGTGAGGGCTCTTACTTTGTGTCCTGATCACACTGTCCCTTGTATTAGAGCTCTTTGTGTGTACAGCTTATCCTCCTTAAAAGTCTGTAAGCTTCCCTCCTATCATCATTAACTATATTCTCTCCATAGCTCTTCTAATTTCAAAAACACTTTTTGCCCACTGTGTTTTCTCCCCTGAATCCCTATCTCATTTAACAAATAAACAAATAAGCCCAATCAGGATTTGTGTGGGTTGTACTGAAAAATAATTTAATGCCTGACATCCTGAAAGCACAAATTACATAACTCATTTTAGGTGCTAATTGACAATGAGTGAAGAAAAAAAAAAAAAGCATTCAGGCTAGAAATGATCGATTCCACTGAATGTTGCCTAAGTGTTCTTAATTAATCAACAAGGAGCCACATTCGAGCCCATGGCACCCTTTTCTCTCTTTTAGAAAATGTCAAACTCAAGGGAAAGGTTTGTTAAACTATTTATTTGATTCATTTCTTAGCTTCTGGGCTTGACTATCTTAAGCCTTTGGTTTGTACTTGGGGATTATGGGGTTTTTAAGAATTGAGCCATTCTCTAGTTTGCTCTTCAGGAGGTGAGCATACTGCATTCATTTAATCCTCTAAATTTACAGAGGATAGAAACCAGAGGTGAGTATGGTATTTACTTGGGTGCGTGAATTTCCATAAAACAATGACAGGAACCCATTGCAGTATTTCTGACAGCTTTCATGTTCCTGATGTTTTTTATGGGAACATTGCCCATTACAGTGAATTGGTTCCTTTAGACTTGTTTCTCTCCAGTGGAGGCTGCTGAGTTGGGATGGAGCAGGAAGGACCAAGATGCCTTCCGGATGAACAGTGACCAAGGCCACGCTTCCTAACATCAACACTACTAAAGTGGAAGAAAAGGCTTTTAGGACAGGGTGTGCACATATTCAAGTGTATAACCTTTTCCCACAAATTATTAGGTCCATGAAAGCTTTTTTGAGAACCTGTAGATGTTACTCAGGAATCAGCTTTGAAAATTAAGTCAAAGTGACCCTTCTTGTGTTCCATTAAATATAAACATGTTAAGAGAGCTTCTTTCCAATGAAATGCATTATTATGGAACTCTGTTTATGCAGAACTTCACCTTAGGTTCACTTAGGCTTATTAAAATAAATGGAAATGCTTGTTCCAGAATGTCTGGAACTTAATTTGCAAAATGTACTCCCAATTCAAGCCCACTGAACAGAAAGGGCCACTCTACTCCAGAGGACTAATAATAATAATTTAATCCTTACAACAGCCCTGTAATTTAGCTACTGTTTTTCAGCCAGGAGTGGAGAGGATATGATGGAGTTGGGCTCTGAAGCCAGACTGCCTGGGTTTGAATCTCAGCCCTGACACTCACTAACTGTGTTATCTTAAGCAAGTTATCTAATTTCTTCATGCCTCAGTTTCCTCATCTCCAAAGTGGGGATAATAGAACTTCCTCATAGGGAAAAAGTGAATGAATGCATGAAAGATACCTAAAGCAATGGCCAAGCACATGTTCAACATGTCAGCAATGGGAGATCTTCTGGAGTTAGGTGGGATGAAGGGAAGGAAAAATGTGTCTCTGGAGCCAACTAACTATATCCATAGTTCTTAAGATGAGCTATGTGACCCCAGCAGGGGCAGCAGCATATGTATAAGACTGCAGAATGAAGGCCAGGGGAATCGGTGCCTGAGATGTGTCCCAAATATGTTTGTCCGTCTGAAGCTTCTAGATCTCAGAAGAGAAGGCTTACATGGGCCAGTATCCAGGAAGAGTGTGGAACCTCAAGTAAAAAATTAATAAGCTCAGTGAATCACAGTTCATTCTTAAACTACTCATTTACCTCTTTAGATGGGGCAATTTACAAAGCCACTGAACACACATCATAGGTTTTATTTGGGGTCCTGTGACATAGTTGCTGGTTTATCTAGTAGGGTTATCAAAAGCCTGAGTCACATAAGACTTATCACATTGCCCTGGAATTTCCAATGGTTTCCTTTGGTGTTTGTTATACAATTTAAATGTTTCAAATATGATTTTGTTCAAAATTCCCAATCCATATTGAACTAACCGATGCTTTGCCTTTATTTTCTAGAAGTTCTTTCAAGACAGTTTCTATAGCAGAGCTTTAGTGTTTACACCCCACTGTTAGCAACATCATCTCAGATATATCTGTGAATATGGCTATAGTTCACAATGAAGCACAAGGACAAAGCACAGGATTTTTCATTGCTTGTTTGGTATAATGAGGTGTAGTATACTTTAGAAAACTAAATCCCCTGCTAGAGAGTAAAGGAGAAGTTCAGCCCAACACAGTGTTTCTTGGCTTGAATAAGCCTGGATTCCATGCCCATCAAATGGAGTTGAATTTCAGTTTTTGACTACTGTAAAGATTGTAACCCCATCCAGCAACACTTGGAAATCAGTGAGAACTCTTAATGACACATTAGTACTGAGAAATTCATCAGGCCTCTGAATAGGTGGACTCAGGGTGATATGATATTCTTTTATCCATCATTTTCATTTTTTTTTGAATAGCAGCTTTTTAAAGATTTAATTGACATACCATGCAACTCACTCTTTTAAAGTGTATAATTCAATGGATTTTAGTATATTCAAAGTGTTCTGGAATCATCTATTTAGTTACAAGACATTTTCATCACTCTTAAAGGAGACCCTATACCCATTAATAGTCACTCCTCACTCTTCCTCCCTGCTCTCTGGCCCTTTTAGTCACTAAATTGATTTCTGATTCTATGGATTTGTCTATCATAGACATTTTGTATGAAGAGAATCATACAACATGTATCCTTTGTGACTATTTTTTTCAATTAGTATGTTTTGAAGGATCATCCATTTTGTTGCATGTATCTGTATGTCATTCCTTTCCAGTGCTGAACAATATTCCATTGTATAGATATACTTCATTTTGTCTCTCCATTCATCTATTGATGGACATTTGGGTGGTGTCCACTTTTTAGTTAGTGTGAAAAGTGCTGCTGTGAGTATTCGTGTATACCTTTTCACCTTGTACACACCTTGTGAAAACATTTTTAAAAAAATTTTCTTAGGTATGCTTAGGAGTGGAGTTGCTGATTCATATGGTAAATCTACATATAACTCATTGAGGATCCACCCTTGAATTTCTGGGACAAATTCCACTTGGTCACGATTATAGTCCTTTTAATGTGCTGCTGGATTCAGTTTGCTAGGATTTTGTTGAAGATTTTTGCACATATGTTCATAAGGGATAGAACATAGTTTTCTTTTCTTGTCTGGCATTGGTATTACGGTAATGCTGACTCATAAAATGAATTAAGAAGTACTTCATACTTTTCTATTTTTTTGAAGAGTTTGAAAAAGATTGGTGTTAATTCTTTAAATACTTGGTAGAATTCCCTAGTCAAGCTAATTGGTCCTGGGTGTTTCTTTGTTTTATTTACTGGTTCAACCTCTTTACTTGTTAAAGGTGTGTTCAGATTTTCTATTTATTCTTGAATTAGTTTTGGTAGATTTTGTGTTTTTATGAATTAGTTCCTCATCTCTTTCATTTATTCTTAGGATGGTATTTATTGGGATTGCTCAATGTGCCAGGCACTGTGCCATTCACAATCAGACACATGCTCTGCTGGCGGGGAAGTGGAAATTTGTTAGAAATACAGATGATAAAACAAGGGATTCCAACACTGTGTAATGCTGTGATATACCCAAGAGGGTCTCTTAAACCAGGCTTAATTATTTAGGAAACTTTCTCAAGGGTAGCTGGGGCAGGGATGGCTAAAAGTCTTAATGTTCACTCTTTTATATCTTGTTCATCATTCCTGCCCCAATCTATAAACAAGTCCTATTTTCAGGGTACAATATTAAATCCAACCATCTTTCAAAACCGTTACCTTTTTTACTCTGGTCCAAGTCTTAATCATCCTCTTTCAGGTGAACTACTAGAACAGCCTCTAACTGGCTCCCTTACTTCTGATCTTGTCTCCTGTGGCAAATATCATATATTAGCTCATTTGACTTCATTATAACCCCAATCAAAGCATATCTTACCAAATGATAGAAGTTGGAATGCTAAAGCCTATATCTCCTGAAATCCGTCATAGCGTACATTCCACTAGTGATCTAGTCTCTGCCAGGCAGACGAAACTGAATGCAATTTGGAAGGCTGAGTGGGCAGAGTTCATGCTTCTGCTTCTGTGATTTCTAGTTTTTGCTAGTGAGCACAGTCTTGGAAGATTTTGCTTCTTTTGTATGAGCAGTAACAGACCTTTCAAGGTGCAGTTCCTAGTTTTGTGGGCATCAAAAGACAGGTCATAATGTATCCACTGTGGAGAATGAGGCAATATGGCCAAGGTTTGTGATGATCTGAGCAGAAATGGTGTGGTCCTGGAGGCAGCAACTGGAGCAGTGGCTTCCTGATTCTTCACCTTCCTGATGTGCCAGTTATGTGCTATTAAGTGAAAATGTTCTGAACATTCAACACAGAGTATCAATAAATTATTCTGATTTTTTCAACAACTTTGTTAAGTACCCAATTGTAAACTCTTTTAAATGAGTTAAAGTGGTTTGTGCTATCTGTAACATAACTACATTCTACCCTTTGTGCTGTGCTGTGTTTAGTTGCTCAGTGGTGTCTGACTCTTTGTGACCCCATGGACTATAGCCTGCCAGGCTCCTCTTTCCATAGGGATTCTCCAGGCCAGAATACTGGAGTGGGTTGCCATGGCCTCCTCCACAAGATCTTTCCAACTCAGGGATTGAACCCAGGTCTGATGCATTGCAAGTGGATTCTTTACCATCTGAGCCACCAAGGAAACCCAAAAATACTGGAGTGGCCTATCCCTTCTCCAGGGGATTTTCCCTAACCAGGAATCAAACTGGGGTCTCCTGCATTGCAGGTGGATTCTTTACCAGTTGAGCTACCAGGGAAATCCCTCTACCCTCTACAAGGAAGCTAAGGAAAATGTTTAAAAAATGGAACCAGATCTTATAACTTCCTTGCTCAAAACTACCCGGTGGCTTCTTGTGCTACCTGCAACAAAAGTCAAACTCCCAGTGTTTTCTTCTACTCTCCCCTGTCTCACTTCACTGAAGCTCTACTTGCTGTCTTGCTGTTTCTTGAACACACCAAGCACACTGCTGCCTCAGGGTCTGGTATTTGCTGTTCCCTCTACCTAGAATGGGGCTTCCCAGGTGGTACTAGTGGTAAAGAACCCTTCTGCCAATGCAGGAGACATAAGAGATGTAGGTTCAGTCAATGGGTTGGGAAGATCCCCTGGAGGAGGGCATGGCAACCCACTCTAGTAGTTTTACCTGGAGAATTCCATGGACAGAGGAGCCTGGTGGGCTATAGTCCATAAGTTCGCAAAGAGTCAGACACAACTGAAGTGACTGAGCACTTACACTATGTAGAATACTTATCCTCCAGATAAGTGCATAGCTTATATTTCTATTTCAAGCCAGTCATCTTCTTGAAATCTAACATTAGCCCAACTTCACTCTCTCTGACATTGCTTTCTTGATCTTCTGCAGAGTATTCATCACTCTTTGAAGTCATCTTGCATATTTGATATGTGTGTGCATGTGCACACCTGGGTGTGCATCATCTGTCTCTCTCCACTAGAATGTAAGTTACTTGAGGGTA